>JAOWBF010000039.1:836050-850872 GCA_028566175.1 Vinca major
CCGGCAGCCCCCCCCCCCGCCCCCCCAAATCCTCTCTGCCCCTCCTTCAAACCAAGTTCTACAAACCAGCTTTGTCTCCCTAACAGCCATAATGAACTAAAAAATCTTAAAAACTAAACTTCTAGCAACCAATTTATGCTGCCACTGCCACTCATTGCTTGACCCACCAATTTTTTATGCCGCCACTGCCACTCACTGCTTGACCCACTAGTTTGTTAAATTTGCTATACTTTTTTGTTTGCTAAATTTCTTCTAGAAAATTAAGTAGAAAAGGCCAATGTTCCACTAGTTTGTTTGACGAATAATGACAGAAGAATAGAAGAATGTGGTGGTGGCAAGGACGAGGAGGAGATTAATTTTAGTTTTTTATTTTTACAATTAGGTATTTACTGTTAGTATATTTACAATTAAGTCCATGAGGTATTAATTATATAAAATAAATACGTGAAGTTCCAATTTTGCCCTCTTCACTTAACTACTAGTTGTTGACTAACTTCAAATTTTTTTTTTAAAAGACGGAAGGACCAATTGCCTGTCCCGTAAATTGATTGAGGATCTAAAAAGTTGCAAACAATCATTAAGGACCTTGTCTGCCAAACGAAAATTGTTTCAGGATTAAATACACTAATTGGCCTTTCTGTAATTCCATAAAGCACAACAACCATAAGTGAAAATACAACCCCATGAAATATTGTTGAAAGGGGAAGTCTTCCTGTTTTTAGCACATTTTTTCAACCAATCTGTGAATGCTAGGCTTGTGCTATCGGTTAAATGGTGATAAAGTTTGAGATCATGCCAGAGTTGCTGCACTCTTCCGCAATCCCGTAGAAGATGTTCAATTGATTCGGGAAGAATGCCACATTGGGGACAGGTCGGTAAAGTAATGATGTTTTTCCTAAGCAGATGCTCTCTAGTAGCCAAACGGTTATGGAAACAAAGCCAAAGGAACATTTTAATTCTGTGGTTGTAGTTGGCATCCCAAATCCAATTCCATTCTTTATGAATGGTAGGAATATCATTATCATGAGTATGAATTTGGAAATGGGCTTCTTTTGAATTGAAATTACCATCAGGTGAGTTTTTCCAACGCCTACAGTATGGAATCTCAGAACTCATCGCTCTATGCACACCTCTAATGCGTTCAATGATATGGTACGTCATATCAAATGACAAAGGACTAAGGTTCCAGTTACTATTGCTCCCAAATAGTAACTAAATTTTAGCATCATCCTCTCTTCTGTTCAGAGGACCATAGATGAGTTTCCTAAGAGCACCAAGGCCTGTCCAATCATCGTGCCAGATTATGATAATATCCCCTTTTCCTGGTGTCCAAACAGAGCAGTCTTGAAAGAGGTCGATGCCTTTTCTAAGAGCTTTAAGATTGATAGACCCCTGACCTTTCTTGATTTTGAACTGTGCCTTAGTATCATTCTTGATGTATTTTTTCTTAAGAGCACAAGCCCAATTCCTGAGATTGATTTTGCTAATTCTCCAACAAAGTTTTGCAAGGCCAACCTAGTTGACATACCTGACTTTTCTTTCCTTTCATAAATTGCACATCCAGTTTAGTAGGTAATGATTTTCTTCATTCTTGGTTCGTCCGAAACGGATTAACTTAATTTCAAAGGTCCTAGTTCACTCCCCTACCCTACTAACCACTTCTTTTTCTCTCTCAAGCTACCTTCAGTGCTATTATGGTCATGGAAGTAGGATCCTGTGGGCGTAGGTATCACCTTTTTGTGTGGTCATGGAAGTAACAAGAAATCGAGGCATATGCTAGTCATACAGATAGGAGGGAGGGTGGGGTTGGGGGAGGAAAGGATAGGTCATCACGATTTGACATAAAGAGACGTGCAAAAGCAATTGATAAGTGTACATCAAAACGGATTGCAATCTAAGAACAAAATCCACCTCAAACATCTATAAGAAAGAAATAATTCTGTTATGAATCCGATTTAATGAATCTATTGGCCTACAATTCACTATGTCATCGCATTGCAGAAAAATAATGAGAATTTCACAATTCTTTATTCTCGATCAGAAATTCTAAACAACGAAGTCCATACGTACAACATAGACCAGTCTATAACATAATTTTCCGTCAGGAAAAACATCAACCTCAAACATAAAAAAGCTCCTACCCCTTTATACGGTAGTAGCTGTCAAAATCCAACCACATGGTATGCAAAATTGATTTACGATAACAGTGGATATTACCAGCACTACTAGAGGCAATCTAAAATTTCTCAATCACTATCACTTCTATCCTTTATATCAAAGACATTATTTATAAAACAAGGACACCTCACAATTACATTACGTCTCTTTGTGCTTCCTTCATCATTAACTCCAGTGAAGCTAGTGGCTGCTGCAGTGTTCTTTCTTCTCTTCAGATAAGAGACCAATATCAAACTATTTATATGAATTATGAAGTAACTTACCGGATTAATATTTCAAGTTGGAAATACTTCATTTGTCCCAAATTGAATGTTCAAATTATTGAATAGAAAAGTGGACATTCAATTTGGGACCGAATGAGTATGTTTAATTGCTGAACTGAAAGGTTACCATGTCTAATTGCTGAACTAAAAGGTTAGTCTAAATTTAGGTTTGAGCAAAGCCTGATTAAGCCATTACAAAGTAACTCCCAAACTATTATGAAAATGTACAGACCCTAGTTACTTGGCAACACCAGTAATAGCATTAACTACCTTACTTCAATTCATAAATATACAACACGTGAAATATCAAAATCAACAAAGAAGATGGAAAGTATGATCAATAAAGAATAATCTATTCTACCTGACCAAGTTTCCTGCTGCAGTTGAAACATGTATAGCCGCAATTGGAATCCATCTAATGTCTTGGCAAAAAACTTCGAGATGCAAAATAGGCTTATCCCCCAGAACTGCTTATGCAAGACAGTTAATAAGTCATAGTAGCTCAACGCCTTTTTCCCTCCTTTTAGCTCAAGCTGGGCAACAATGAGCTGAGTCTAGTAGCAAGTTTTGCACTTTTGAAGTCATCTCTAAGCTGAATAAACCTGAGTAAACCAGTTGAAAAGTTTATTTCCTTAATCTACTAATTAAAGGAAAGAAGCAAATAAAAGAAAAAGGCATAGCCTCCAAGCTCCCGTTCCAGTTTTTCTGTCCGTGGTATTAAAGAATCCTAGTTGTTCACGTATGATTTAGACCACGTCAAAGCTGCTAATGTAATTTCCGTTTGAGTTCATCAAAATATCAAACATGTTTTTCAAGGAAAGTCATCTAATATCGTGTCTGGAAATAAAAGACACCCAACCTAATGCAATTACCTTTGTGCATCTTTTCTGATACTTGGAGTTCCCTCAAACAGTGTGGACAAACTTTCAGGAGCCACGATAAATACATTTGCCATTCTGTTGGAAAAAATTTACATCTGTAAGTGAAACTAATTTACATCCGTAATTTCCAACCCCGCCATACCCCCAATTATTGGGGACTTAATGAGTTATGTTAATGATGATGATGTTTTTGTTGTAAGTGAAACTAAACTAATCAAAAATCAAAAGAATTAGTTCATCTTAAAAGTGTTGCAACTTACATTCCAAGCAATTCAAATTTCTCATCAACTGAAGGAGCATTGAAACTGCGGACAAACTCCCCATACTCTGTTATATCACGCTTCAAACGCAATCCTCCACTAAGAAAGTCAAAATCATAAAAATAATGAGCCAGCCATGGGAGAGGAATAAAAATGAGAATAAAACACCAACACCAACACCAACACCAACACCAACACCAACACCAACACCCAACACCAACACCAACACCAACAATAATAATAATAGTCACATGCTGATGGTGTTCTATGAATCGAACATACACTACAAGTCTTTTGGAAATTAGCACCAAACAAAATAAAGATTCCATCTCATAAACCTGAAATGAATTTTATAGGAAGTAAGAAATTCACGTTACATGCTGATGATTCCAAAAGAATCAGGTATCTTGACATAAATATTTGCAAAACCAGGGGAACAAATCATATTAAAAGATAAACGACATTAAACCAGGGAGTGGGTGGTAGTGGAGAAGATGATTGATATGTGATGGTCCGGGTACAGCCATTTAGGAATTCATTTATTCAATTATAGATTCACCCACACTAGACTTTAATTAGAGAAATCTATAAACAATTTAAGAAATCAAAAACTAAACATGCAATTATCTCTATGCTTCAACATGTTTCCAATATTGCGACAACAGAATAAATCTACACTCCAATGACACGAGTTGACACAAATCAATCAGAGACAGGAATTTTGTTTACAGTGCCTCCATTAGATAAGAACTGGAAAGCTCCTTTTAACATAAAAATGAGTACACTATTCAGGGAGAGAGATTATGAAGGGTAGGAAGAGCGTACAGAATTCAACAAAAATTTCACATATAGGAGGAGTTTTGAATGAAAAGAAAGGGCCACTAAAATGTCAAGTGAATACCTAGGGTTAAAGGTGAATTTCTGCCAATGGTTAAGCAGACCCTTATGCAAACGAGATCCCTGCATTAACAAACTAGTCATATTACAACAGATACAGAATATGAATCAGCCAGCATAAATGCCATGTCAATAGTTTCTGCATTGCTTCAAGAGATGGATAGGATAATCTTATGCAAAATCATGCAACACAGAACACACACTTGTGATCAGAATGCCAATATCTACTGCAAGGCATATTTTTGACTTGCGACTCTTGTCCAAGAAAATGGGTTGTATTTTGATATACTTTAATATAAAATCTAAGCTCATGACACCTGGAGGTTTCACGGAGATTAGGATATAGCCATACCCAACATGCAGAGATAGCAAACCCACGGCCTTAGACCTAAGTTGAGAGCATATTCATGTGTACAAACCCTGAACTCTCAGATCACAGTGGTGCACCCAAAAGCCATATGCACAATTAAAACCTATTGCTTTCATCTAGTTAATCAAATAAAATCTATGATTCTTCTTCCACCTCTTTACATTAAGTAGCACGAGTTAAAAAATCATTGTGTTGAAAAACCTTCTCCATCATATCATTTGTTCTCTAAGCATAGAGTCAATATCTGACATTCAAGTAAAGAAGAGGTTATTTCTTACCCATTATTTCATGTTGACTTTTTCACAAGACAAAAGGGAAAAAAAAAAGACATTTTGCTGAACCAATAGAATATGGGGTAAGGCGATCTATAACTCAGCAGAAATATGTGCTTTCTAATGATATGCATATCATTTTCAGAAGAAAGGGAAACTAGAAGCTTAAGTGATAAAATCACAAAAGAAGAAGCGATTTGCTCTTTCTGCATCGATATTTAGATATTCAATAAATGAATAGCAAAAAAATAAAATAAGCAGAGTTCCATAACAGCAAGTATGGACATTAAAGGCAAAAATGAGTTTGATCAATACAAAAATAAGAAAAAGTATAACAGTATTTCAAGAAAGAAGAACAAGTCATTTCTACGAATGGTCCAAAACTGCACGTACGGACACAATGCTGTTTTGGTCAGTAATAGTCGGACAAGACATACATGGAAAAATTATCAGAAGAATCCACAGGATAAAAAATGAAAGACAAGGCAAACTTTACTTACCAGTTCAGTCAGGAAAGCTTGCTTGTTAAGTCCCTCCAGGGAAGTGAATGCAGATTCAAGCACCCGTGAAAGGTAAGCAACCACTCTAGTCAAGGGAACATATGATTTAACTTCAGATACAAAAAGAAAAAACATTTTGAATGACATATACCATAAAATACAATGTATAATGAAAACAAGAAGAGGAAATGAAAATTAATGATTGTAGAACGTCGTACATTAGCAACTCTTACGAAACCTTAAACAGCGGGGGACATCAAACTTCACACAAATCGTAAACTAGTTCAAATAAAATAAAATTTACAAAGTCAACTGCACCTCGTGCAGGCATTTGTTGGCCGATGGTCAGGAGCAATGCCATCATCAGGCGACTTATAATCAATTGCTTTTTGTTCAGCTGATAGCAATCTTTCCACCTGGAAAAGCTTTAAAAGTTTCAACAACAACAACAAAGCCTTAACCCCAAGTAATTGGGGTCGGCTACATGAATCAATGACAGTTTTGGAAGTTTAAGAACATTTATTCTGGATAACATGGAAACATGCAGAATAACATACATACATAAAGACATAGTTTTAAATGTACACAGATACATGGAATGGGATAATATCATAATACTCACACACAAACACAAAAAGATCAGATTAGTTCATTTGCATTGCTGCTATATCGTAGTAAAGCTAATCTAATCTTATCAAGCACAGACCTCAGCCATGACTGTTTCAATGCATTGCTGAAGCCCTTTATAAGCAGCACCCTCAGCACTGGACATGGCTGTTGCCATTTCTTCGCAGGAGGCGCCATGTGCACCATCCACCGGTAGCAAAAGCCGAGATATTGAGTTAGCAAAATACTGCAAAAGCCAAGTTCAATGAGCATGCAAGATTTGAAAAAGAAAACCATCAACTCGTAAAGATTTAGGCAACATAGCATAAAGAGCAAACAAGCATACTTGCTGAACAATAGCCACACTGCTTCCACAACGTTGCACTGCAACCATGAAAGATCTGAAACTACTTTCACCAGCAGCTGCTGCTGCTTCAGCCTGTAAGTATAAAGCAAAAACAAAAGAAAACCAGCTTATAGGCCATTTACTCGTTTAAACCTTATTTTTCACAACTATCCATATTATATATTTAAAGAGTGCAAATTATAACGGTAAAGAACAAAAGGAAAAAGAAAAGTGATTACAACAGAGGCAGCAGCAGCAGCAACTCTTCGACTGAGGTTTGTTCCCAGCAGAAACTTTTCCCTTAGAGCAGCAGCCTCAGTCAGGCTATCCCTAGCCCTTTCAAGCCCCTCTGTTATATATCGGCTTACCTGCAAATAAGAAAGTAAAGGAGAAGGTATGGGCCTCCTTGAGAGCGGAAACTTAAATCAGTGGAAGACACTAAGAATGAGAAAATGAGATCAGGAAGCTAACTTGGTCAAGAAGGCATGTGAAAACAGCTCTGACGTTAGCTGCTAGGGCAGCAGGCTGAAAAGTGAGAGTTTAAAGTCAAAATAAAATCCCAAAGAAACTCAAGTTGAAAGAAATGGAAGTATATTTTCTGCAAATTTCATTACAAAAATTAGTATTGAAATTTTACTATAAAATACATCTATATACGTATAATTCAGAAAGTAAAAGTGCAAGAAGAGTAATGCTATGAAAAAAACAATCGAAAGGACTACACTTGTCCAATGAGTATTTTCTCAAGACATGAAGGACTTCTAAAGCAGTTTTGAAGATGTCATGCTGACCACTACACTTTTGTTTCTGTGATACAGGAAGTTATTATCTATGACGCAAGTCCCTTGTGAAGCTTTTAAGTTCCTATGGCATATGATGCACATCCTAAAACTTCAGGCTTCTATCTGGTAAGTGACATTTTAACCTTGTTATGTCTTGTATTATCGATGCATGCCCTTGGTTCATTGTTGGCAGAGCTACTTTCACTTAGGAAAGAAAGTTAGCAGGCAAGTCTTTGCAAAAGAAAATATCCACCAGTTCATTGTTGAACATTTTTCAATTCATTTATACAGTTTGTTTCCAAGGGTCAACGTGTATATTACTAAATTAAGAATACTTGGCAAAGAAAAAAAAATTAAGTATATCATTAATCATTTGAAAACCTTGCAAAAAGGACAACTTTAAGAAACCCATTTGTTGAATCTGGCAGTAAATATATTTAACAACCCTAGCCCTGACCTCTGACATGTTACCTTCTTTTCCTTCTCAGTTCTCTCTACCAGAGCAAAGGAAAAAGGGACCAAGAAACCGAAAACAAGCCCAAATCCAGCATTTACTGAAGACACCATTACATCTCCCTCTCGTTTTGTATTTTCCAAATACATGGTAGACAAACCAACTGTCCATAAAAAACTTGACTGAAGAGAAAGTAATATACCTGTGAGGAAAACAAAATACATCTAGATATGGCTTCTTCATTCCACCGTACGAACTCTGTTACCACAGTAACAGATATTTGTTGGTGAGAAGATGCTATTGAAGCTCCTTTTGATCGCCCAATTGTTCCACCAGATGATTCAGTTGATTGCTGGTTTTCGGCACGAAGTTCATCCATCTATATGCATGCAAAAGATTGCTATAAAGTACTAAAATAGGTAGACCACTCAAAATTAAAACCAGAACACACAATCACAGAGAGAGAGAGAGAGAGAGATTGTTCAAACCTTTGATTTGTATAATTGCCTAAGAGAGGCTTGCTCATACTCAATATAGATATCTTTGTGGGGAAGAAATAGAGACTCTGTTAGACCTGAAACAACAGATTAAACTAGTTTTGGGACATGGAGACAGAAAGGGTATAATTAAACCAAAATGACTACATAAATAGAAACACAGGTTCAGCTCATGTTTGATTATGGATGATATATGAATTGCATGTTCAATCACTTGTATAAAAACAATGTTCCACAGACAAACGATACTTATTAGTTAAATATTAATCTGCTACCACATTCTTGCTCTATGGAGCCAGGAAGAGTACACTCAGAGTTACTAGTTTCAGTTAAGAAGCATATGACCAAAAAGAACATTTCCTCCACAGCCTATCTCCAGAAGCAAGAACCCTTACATAAGTTTTGAGGACTTGATACAAACCAATAAGAAGAGCTTAACCGGTTGTTTAGGACAAGTTTATAGCTCAAGGAAAGTAAAGAAATTTCAAGTCTGTACCTTCAACATCCAAGTCTCCACATCCTACCCCATGCAAGTCTCTAGCAAGCTCCTGTGTCTTTTCATATACCACTGCCAGCAATCTAAGATACTGATAACTCAGGTGAATACATTAAAAGGAGGTCAGATTAAGCCACAGTTAGATGTTAAGAAAAGAGATCTGACTTCTGAGACAGTACATCTCAAGCAATGCCGCTCACCAATATAAGGCCACCTTCTTCCATTGGAGGCGGATTAACAAGTGAAGGTCTCACCAAAAGTTTTTCCAGCAGCATTGGAATTCGGTCTTCTAATACACGCTGCATTTGACCACAAATTATTTAGCACTCACTAGATGAATAGAGAATCCTGCTTTTATTGCTACATATACTTCACTAATATTGAGCCAATTTTCGACCAGCAGAGAATCTTGAAGAAGCTTGGATTCTTATAAAACAACAGCCTGTTCCTTAAATCAGGATGGTTAAATTCACAAGCAACCAGAAGTTCCCCCTTCCCAATACCTAATGGATTTTGAGATTTTGTAGCTAACTGCTGAGTCCATACCGGGGCACAACTAGGGATGGCAATGGGGGCGGGGACCATGGTCTCCAACCCCGGCCCTGCCTCCGCCTCCTCCATCTGATCCTCATCCCCGACCCAACTCCGTCATTGGGGATGGATAGGGATCTCATCCCCAAATCAAGCGGAGGCCCATCCCCAACTGAGGAAAAGCGGGGATTTTTTTTACCTTCCAAATTCTAGCTTTCGGCTAGCTCCGACTAGAGGAACTAAGTAAACTTTTGACAAAAATATGTCAAATATATACAACTTTTAAAAAAGAACACGGAATTGTGTAATACATGTTAAACGAAATTGCACTACTAAAACGATACTAGCTTGCTCCCTAAAAAAATGTAGCTCCTAAAGGTTTAAAAGAGGGAGGAGTCTCGAAAGAGATTGAGAATTTTCGGTATCTTTCTGATTTTGACGTTTTTTATATATATATTTTTAGGTATTTTATGTGTTTTTCTGTTTGTACTTAGTATTTTAGGCGGGACAAACGGGCCGGGCAGGGCCAAGTTGGGGCCATGGATATCATCTCTACTGCCCGACCCCGATACCGGGGCAAATTCACCCCGACTCCGGCTGGGGAATCCCCGCATCAACTGTACGGTCAGGCCTCCGATTCAGCCGGGCCCATTGCCATCCCTAGGGACAACCAGTAGGTTAGAAAATTATCACAGGACCTTATTCGCATTATAAAGGTTTATGCTTGACTACCTGGACTAATATAGACATAACATCATTTGGACAAGGGAACACCGCTGTTATGGTGGCTGCTTCTTTGCGGACCGTATCTGCAAGAGGACAATAATTGTTTACCAACTAGGGTATCTAAATTTAAAAATAAAAAATAAAAAATAATCATAGTAGTAATAAAAAGAGAATTCGCATAAGATCGCTTGCAGCTATTCAATACCAGTTATCTCTCTGTACAACGTAGAAAGGCCGCGTGCAACATTACTAGGACTAGGCTGCGAACCCTGATCACCAAGAACTACACCAGCATCTTCGTTCATAACCTCCAGATCAAACATTGGACGTAGCCCAACATAGTGTTGCATGGCACTAGTACCCCTGTTGAACTGCATTGCAGATTCAATATGTCAAAAGAATGTGGCAACTTGGACAAGATTTTCTTGTGACTTCATCACTACCTTGAGGAATAAACAAAGCAATTGTTGAGAGAAGAGACACTTCAACTCTTAATTCAGTTGGAAGGCATTACACCTTCAACCAGGGGAATGTATAATTTTTGTTCAGCTGAGAAAAATTACAAAGAGAAGAAATAACGGAAAGGTATAACTAGACTTGCGAGGAACAGACTTTCATTCATCGGTCGATTTGGCAGTAACATTGTGAGCCAGGAAGATAGCTGATATATTTGGCAATTAGGAGACCTCTTTTATGAGTAATGAAAAGGAACAACTAGACAATAAGGAAACCCTCTCTTAGCTACACCACCTGCGTTATCTACTTTAGGGATATGGTTCACCAATTCAAATGAAGAGGAAAAGAGCAGCACAAACATAAATAATTGAGCAAATGAAGTACCCTAGATCATTCGTTTCTTGTAAGTCAACCTCCACGGGGGCATGCAGAGGAGGAAACTGTTTCTCTATTTTTCTGAAAATTTTCAGTAGAACCTATGTCTGGTTCATCACCAATGCATCACAAACAATTACGCTATACTATTGAAAAATAAAATGCATATCATTTAAGGGCATAGGTTTTTTAAAATATATATTATTATCGGGACCGGGGGTGTCGAACTCGAGACCCTCTTGCTCCGAGTCGAAAGTGCTAAGCCAATTATGCTAGCCTTCCTTGACATTTAAGGGTATAGGTGAAATTTACTCACTTGTGACAAGATTTTAGCACATTCAGCCATTGTAGACAACTCCCTTCTTTGTGATGCTGCATCAAAACGAGACAATAATCTGTTCTCCAATTCTACACAGGATTTTAAGGGGACATATCAGAAGGTTTAGTTACAAAGGAAAAGTACTAGTACCGAGGTATATATTGGAAACAGAAATGAGGAAGTAAATCATCTACTCATCCTTTGTTAACCTGGCAGAAGAAAGGTGCCAGGTACCTCCACAGGCACATTTTCCCAAGAACAGGAGAATTTACTATTAGCAAATCTTTTCTTTTTCAAGTTTTTTGAGAGAAACTTCATTGCTTAGTTTCTGACCATCGGTAATTTCTACCTCATTGTTTACATCACAGAAACCCTGGATACTTATTAAGAACTCAACTAAACTAACTAATGTGCTTCCAAAGTTTTCTACGTCACTGAAATCATCTTTCTGACATAACTTTATTGCTGCCTTTCTGGCTGTTGGTAATACTAATTGCCTTGTTCAACAGAAAACCCATTATTTCTTTAAAGATTTCCTCTTTATATAGGTTTCATCCCTTTACTACACCATTATAAAGATATCAGATTAGTCTTTCCAAACATGTACCTATTGGCTATTAGCCTCAATGTTGGATACTTCCATCGAAGTATACAATTAAAGGGCTGGGAGCATTTGCAAACCAGTGGCTAGATTTCACTTCCCAACTTCTCGATAAAAGCTATAGCCTACAACAATTATTCAAATTTCCAAAACCGAATACTCTCTCACACACACACACAGTACACACACAGAATCAGTTTAAAAGTAGTAAACAAGCAGCCCAACGTAGCTAATTTTCATATCAATTTCTGTAACTAGATTATTAAGTCTAGGAGATATCTAAAAAGCTGCTTCTCTCTTTCATTTCTATGATAATCACATCTTAATGCAATCACTTATATGGATGCCTTACAATCCCTCACCATTAGCCAAATGCTAGAAGGAATAATCATAAATTTGATAGCCCGACAATAAGAGGTTGACTTGCGACATTCTTAAGTTCTATTTCCCAGGGACCTATTTGTAGGTTACTTTGTCAGCATAGGGAAGAATATCCAAACGAAAAGTTACAATTACGGTCTATAAGCTGTATTCCTGAAAAGAAAAGTTACACCAGCACTTCATGTAATCACGGATAAGACATTATAAGATTATTTTACACACATGGCACCAAGCAAACAGTGCTTCTTTAAAGAAACAATTCGCAGATACCGCATAAAATAAAATCAATATTCTTTTCATTGGAATGAGCTTTCAGAATACTGCACAAGTTTCTAATAAAATAATTGTAAGAGAAGACACTAAAGATTAGTGTACCATTGCAATATTCTTGGAGATTGGCAACTGCAACTTCTAATCCTCTGCCTGCTGTTGCATTCCCCACAACTGATGGGACTGTCATTCCTTGTCTTCCAATATCTTCTTCGGCAAATGATCCTAAAATTCAGCATATTAAGAGAATTATGTTATTCATTCAAAAGCTTCAGAAAGATGCTACAAATTCTTCGTTTTTTCCTCTCTTTTTTTTGGGTGGTTAAGTACCACCAATTCTCTGTTGCTTAGCTGGAAAAACTTTTTTATTAACTTTTAGCGTGCTATTCCTTTCCCTCTTTGAGAATTAAAATCACAACATCAATTACATAAATAGGTAGAAATAAAATATTGGAAAATAATACAAAATATTTAACAAATTACACAAGTAATATACAGAATTAACTATACTTTCACATACACAAGACCGTCATCTGATAATGCATATCTTAGGCAGATTTCAGCCGAAGCTCGCTTTACATGAAACACTTAATCTTTTCCCATTCTAATATGATAATATAGTTTATGAGTACAATACCAAGCTCTACATAAGCAGTCTTAAAAACATGCCTGAATATGACTGGTCGTCAAAGGTTTTATGGCCTGGGCTACACTGCAGAAAGCAGTGTCCTCACAGCTTAAGGGCCTCTACCCATCTTAACCCTTTGGCTGGGGGCTCAAAGGTAAAAGACCCTGACTTTCATATCTGAGACCCCATTGACTTGTGCTCAACATTATTGCACTTTACAAGGAAATTTATATATTCTGGGAACAAGGTATTCATTTTTCAACTAATGGCTTTAGGAAAATATGACTCCCTGCAAACTGGGAAGAAGGCACAACTCAAGAAATTATATGTCTAACTCTTAAGAACTCGTCAATCTGAGAATTTCTGGTTGATAGCTGTGAGAATTAGCTCATGAGTCTCCATATCCTCTCAAAACCAATTGGCAAGGAGAGGTGTTAACCCATGAGCTTATAAGTTATTCGGATCTTCCTTAGGCACTTGATGTGGGACTTTATATTTCAACACAATCCAAGCATACCTCATCCTGCTAATAGACTTTCAGCAACAGATAACAAATCAGTAGAGTAATCTGTGCAGATATTGTACTTTAATAAATCAAGATTTACATGCACGGGGAAATATCCAATATCTATAAGGAGATCTAGAGCTGCAGATGCTGTTTTAGCGAGGCCCATTGCCTTCAGGATCTGGTAATGATAAAAAAAGAATTGGTGCATTAGTTAATACTCTATTATATAGCATGCCACTACACAACTTGTAACAAAAGAGTTTGTATGGTAGCATTTGGGGACTTCACATTCTAAACAAAAAAATCTCTCTTCAATGTAATTTAGTTCCATATAGATTAGCAACAGAATCCAACAGAAGATTGAAATTATACAAGATATTACCATTCCAGCTGTTTTCTTTTGGTCATCATTTATGTGATCATCAATTGCATAAGCTTCCAGAGATTCAATTCTGTGCCAAATTTTCTCTCCTGTTCTCCATGAGGACTTTGAGGGTTTAGAGCGTGGAGGCATTCCTTTAGCAGATTTCAACAAATTAACGAAGTTCTGAAACTCCTTTTCAACAGCCTCTTTAGCAAGCTTCCTCTGTAGAAGCTCTTCTACCTGTTTTCCAAATTGTGGACCTTAGTTTAATATAACTGCGATGTAAGGAGGATGTGGAAAACTTGGTATAGGATTCTAAGAATAAATTTAAAGCTGGAACCAAGCCCTCACCCTTCCCTTTCACCTTTTTGGGGCAACCAGGAGAAGCCTTATAGCCTGGCCCACCCCCTTACTCCCACTCATCCCTTAAAGGGAAATGCTTGACTTCAATGCCATAGACACAAAAGGAAAAGGGATAAAACTAAGACAAATGAATAAGCCTAAGCAACATAATATCTGATTTCAACTATCACTCAAATACCAATACTGAAGAGAGCACTCTTCCAGCACTAAATAGTAAATATTCATTTTAAACTCAATGGGCAAAATAAATCCATATGCTTAAAAACAAATCTCTAACAGAGAATTGTCTGTTATTAACTACAAACCTGAATAGTAGATCGAGGCCCATAAATAGAAAAACGACCTTTTGTCTCCAAAACAGTGAAGTAAATGTCATCCTTTGATAGCAATAAATGGGCACAATAGCTCTCAAGAGGCTCCATACTACCAAAAATCATCTGTTAGCATGGATAAAGGTCATTAGAAGAACAATGAGATGAAACCATGACAGTTTTCAAA
>JAOWBF010000039.1:1122702-1136190 GCA_028566175.1 Vinca major
TTCAGAATAATTTGAAAATTTTCTGGGATTTTTGGGGTTTTTTTTTTTTTTTTTGGATAAATATTTTGGTTTGAGTATAGGATGATGAGCGATTACAAGGTGGATATGATCAATGATGGAATGAATGAGTTCTATGTTCATTTCCATGGACCTAATGAAAGTAAATTCTTCATCCCATCTCTCAATTCTTTATTATTTTCTTCTTTAATTTTGTTTCTGTATATGAATTTCCAGCTTTAAAGATCTTTTCTTTTTGTGGGGTCTTATCCAATTATGATTATGTTGAAAGTTCTATGCTTAAGTTTCCAAAAAATGAAAAATTTAAGTCTATTTATACAGTAAACTGATCTAGGAGGTTGATTTATGGTCTCTCTAGTTGGATAATAGTGTTTTGTTTTGGAAACGTCTTAGATTTTGTTAAAAAGAAAAAATGAATTGTTTATAAGAGAAAACGTTTGAGACCGGAACACTATCCAACTAGATCGTGAATGTTCTCTTTGTAATTCTTTATTGAGCTTGTTAGTTGGTCTTTTGATTGGTTTCTTGTGCAATTATAGAAGTTTTAGAAATTACTTTTAGTTGGGACAATTACCAAACATGCATTTTGGAATATGAAATACTCCCTCAGTCGTCCCAGTGCCTGCTTTCCTATTGATTCAATAGGAAAGTGGACATTTGATTTGGGACAGCGGGAGTAACTTTTAGTGGCCGTTCTAGTAGAATCTTTCTCAGAAGTAAGTCACTAATGAGATGCTAAATTTAGTCGGTTCTGGGATGCCTAAGCGTGCATCGTGAGTTTTTATCTCCCTTTTTCAACCCTTGTTTTCGTTGTACTTATGACTATTCAATGAAAATGTCGCAGGTCCTTATCATGGTGGTGTGTGGAAAATAAAAGTGGAGCTTCCTGATAATTACCCTTATAAATCTCCATCCATAGGTTTTGTTAATAAGATCTACCACCCCAATGTTGATGAGATGTAAGTAAAATAACACTAAACGGTTTTCCAATGAAAGGGGTGTCTTAGTTTTTCGAAATTTGTTTTCTTTATCGAGGATTGAAATTTGAAAAATCGTTTGGGTTGTCGAATTTCAGGTCTGGTTCAGTTTGCTTGGATGTTATCAATCAGACCTGGAGCCCAATGTTCGGTAATTTAGGCATGCACCCTATATGTTTTGCAAAGAGAAAATCACCATTTGATAAGTATGATAAGTATGTACCTTGGTCTGCTGTAAAATACGCTTGTATCTGGTATGCTGTTTGTGCAGACGTTTCTGGTTTATAATATATGACCGAATCTTTCTTTCAAAAAAATAAGTATATACATTGGTTTCACTTTCGTGGTCTAATTATGACCCGTCATCTTGGAAACGACATGTTGCAGATCTTGTAAATGTGTTTGAAGTCTTTCTCCCTCAGCTCCTTTTGTATCCCAACCCATCAGACCCTTTAAATGGGGAAGCGGCTGCTTTGATGATGCGTGATCGAACTGCTTATGAACAAAGAGTTAAAGGTATCAATGAACTTACCGACTTTTCCTTGGTATCCTTAAAATCTTTTGTTTGCATTTATTTTCCGTCTTCAACCACAAAAGTATAGGTCAAAGTGCTTGATACCGTGATCATATCTTGTCTTGCCACGCACTATCTTTAAGGAATTCAATGGTTATTAGTAACAATGTGATGTTTTTATCAGTTTTCTTTGTTTCTTATAGTCCAAAATCATGTAGAATGTAAACGAAATGCAGCTATATTATTATACTCTCTCCGTCCCAGATAAGAATGTGAACGTTCAATTTGGGACGAAAGAGTACTACTAATCACGCAATCATGTAATAACACAAGTGTGACATTACCTATGCATTTGGTGTTCAGAATACAGTCAGAAATATGCCAAGCCGGAGGACGTGGGTGCTACTCCAGAGGAGGACGAGGACTTGAGCATGAGTGATGACGAGATGAGCCAAGACTAATATGACTCTGCTGATGAAGATATGACGGCTGGTCCCGTGGATCCATAGCCGCTGCCACGGCCGCTCTGTATCACAGTCTGTACTTGTACATGATTTTCTAATTCTTGCCTAAATCAACTTATTTTACTGTCCATAGAAAAGACTACTCATTTGGGAAGGGATGCAAAAAGAAGAATCCCAACCTTTGTTCAATTTATTTACTCTCAATGTAAATATATATGTTCTACTTATTCATGCTTTTGGAACTTGCCCTCCTCTTCATGCGGTTGCGGGTTCGATACCCTCCCCGCGCATGGGGCATGCTTTAATTTGACTCCCTTTCTAGGGTTAATCTCTTCTCCTCTTATGAGGCTGCTACTCTCCCCTTATGGGGTTCCGCCTAGCTGGGCGTAAAAAAAAACTAAGCTAATAATAATAATAATTGTACATAATATATTTGATGTGAAAATGCTTTGTGGTTTTGGTTGGCTAGATTTCTCTTTGTGGCAAGTTCCAATTAGGTGGAGATCATCTCTTTATTTTGTTGGCTAGAAAATTTTCATTTCAAGACTCTGAGACATAATGAGAACTCATTCTTCACTTTGTTTGGAAAATAAGTTTGGGGAATTTTCTTATTTTCCTCATAATCAACAAAAGTTGAACGATAAATTAAGGAGTGAGATTATTTCAGAGGAGAGGAGATAGGTGCAATATCTATTGGGGACAAAATGAGGGGAAATCTTTTGGTTGATTTGGACAAAAAAAGAATTCGAGTAACGCTCTAAATAGAAGAATTGAAGGATTTAAGAGCTAGAGGGAGAGCAAGGAAGATTCGGATAGAGGTAATAAAGGATAATATGGTTTTTTTGTGTGATCTTTGAATAAATAGAAAGCAATGAAATAATGTATTCAAATTAACGTCTACACATAATTCACGCCAAAATCTGGATATTGTTATGACACCAAAGTCTCTGAAACTCAGTATAACCATTTTAAAGATCAAATGGATACCACAGCAAGAAGCAGCACGATGCGCAGCTTAAACAACCAATCATTTCACCTTTAGCCGGTAGGTCAGGATTCACGTCATAACAGAAGGAAAATAGGAAACCACTATTGGAGAGGGGAGATTTCAAGAAACGAAAAGAAAAAACCCATAAAACTTGATTTGAACAAACATTGCCTTTCTACAAAGGGTGCTCAAATTAGGGAAATTTAACATCTGGAGAATCCCAGAAACTCATTATATTAACAAGTATCAGATGCTGAGGGGCTGATTCTACATAGCACCTAAAAATTACTTCCAATAGGTTTTCTTCATTGACATACATACACAAATCACAAATGGCTCGGCCGCCTCCTTCCAGCATCCGTTCGCATCCTCTTTACAGGATTTGCCCAACCAGCACTTCCACTTCCCGGTTGAGGAGGCTGGCTGTTCCACGACTGATGCTGAGCCGCAGGTTGATTCGATTTCATGTCTTTGCTAATTGAGGCCGCGCGAGGACTCCTCATACCACGACCACTTGTAGGTGGTGATACGGGGCCTGCTGATCCACTCCCTGGCTTCAGTCCTACTGCCTTTTCTCTGTCTTGCCTCTTCTTTTTGCAGATAACAAGCTCACCTGGATGAGTGAAGGGTCGCAAATCTTCCTTTTGGCTAAGTTCCCTGCTGCTACTATTTCCCAGCCTCGACTCTTTCTGAGATATTTGGGCCCGAGTTACTCTTCCTTTTTCATGATGGACTGCAGCACGGGTTTGAGGCTTCTGAGGATGACCAGGCTCGCACTCTACACTGTTCATTGGCTTGTTGCGCTTGTTTTGACCAGCAAGAACTTGCTTTGAAGATGACCCATGAGCAGATGCAGATGGTCCTCTGGTGAAAGGGAGAGCACTTCGAGCTTCCCGGGAATCGAAGTCTGGGAATACTATTTTCAAGATGTCAAAGAAAAGATCATGCACTTTCCTTGCTTCTGATCTCACCTGTTTCAACATAAACCATGTCATCCATTTATTCCTTGATTACAATAATGAACTGTGAAATATAACATGTACATATAGAAAAGCCGCAAAGAGAAACAAATCTTAGATACATCCTTCTTCAATTTTTGGAAAACGCATCTCACAGCTAATCAATATAGATTGTTTTAACTAGGTGTGATAATCTAGAAAGAGTGCATCCATGCAAATCAGGTCACAGTCTATATATATAGTTATATACCTCATGTGAAGATCCATAATATTGCACAGCACTTCTTAACATAAGCTGCACATCTGAAACAAAGTCCATAATTCCGCCATATTCCTGATTCTCGAGACGCATATCAATATCTGGCAAATCAAACAGATTATCCTCTGTCACATCCGAACCTTCAATTCTTTTCCACAGATCAGTCAGCAGTGGAATTATTTGAGGACCTTCCCTGACTATTCTCTTTTGGAGCCTCATAACGACATTCTTGCACTGCAAGGAGTAACGAGGTTAAGTAACATAAAAGAGAAGAACAAAAGTGGGGCCAAAGAAAACACTTAAAAAAACCAAAATACATCAAATTTTCAAGTACAACATTACCACACGCAATAATGAAACAAGCATAGACAAAGTTGATTCAACAAACAGACCTTTTTCTGGGTGACCTCAGGCATCTTAGAACCGCCACTTGAAGTCCCAGCAACATTTAGCAATTCATTACTGTTATCTCTCGAGTGCTGTGGAGCATCTTCTGAATGACCAAAACTGGACCTACCAGGTTTTGATGAACTATGCGTCTTGCATGAGTTTGGTAATTTTCGTGACTCTGGGTTTCTTTTAGTTTTGCCAGATGTATCCATTTGATCCTGTCTCACACCAGCGGGCTCTCCAGCAGTTTTCCGTCCTCGGTCATTCTTATATTGTGAATCATGTTTATGGTCCACCTGATATGGCAAGTGAAGAGAATCTCCACGTCTGACAGACGGCTTCTCACTAAACTTCTCTTCTGGCCTCTCTGCAACATGGCGGGGCCGAAGTCTTATACTGCGCTTTCGCTTTATTTTAGGCTGTAATACCTGTTCATCTTCACCTTCATCGCGATCCTGATTCCAACTCCCAGATTGCTGGATATCCATATGAGAGTCCCCAGAGGCAGCAATTTCACCTTCCTCTAACTCATCTGGCTGGCAAAGGGAATATAAAACATATCAATGAACACAAGATTTTCCAGACAAGAGAATTGGACAACAAATAGAAGGCAACCTACCAGCTTCTTCGAATGAGAACTTGGCCTGGCTTCCAAAGCAGAAAGCGATCCAAATTTCTGAGAAGACCCAGAAGGGGACACCCTTTGAGTCAATCTTCGACCATAGGAGGATGAGCCAGATGCACCTGCTTCTTCAAGCATGTGTATGTCTTTAGCACTATCTGGAGCTCGAGGGTAGCCATATCCACTAGTGGAGGGAGCAACATCATCTTCTGATTGTTCTTTATTGGTTGGAGGAGGTGCCCCAACAGGATGACTAGATTCGTCATCTTCAAATTCTCCCATTTCTCCCTCTTCTTCATGTCCAGATTCTCCATTCCTCTCCTCAGAATTAGCTTCAGATGATTCTCCGTCATCATCATCCAATTCAGTATAAACTGGCAACTTCTTAGGTCGCCCCCTTCTTTTCTCAGTTTCAGAGGTCATTTCGTTTGCTTCCGCACCAGTATTTCTTCCAAATAAGGAGTTTCTAGACGTTTTTTTTGATAAATTAGCAATAGCAACATTTACTTCATTAGTACTTACTCGAAGCCATTTTGGGACTTCATCACATTTAGTCATCTCCTCTGCCCAATCAAATTCTTCATCCATTTGATCAAAAAGCTCAACTTCTTCTTGGCTCCGGGCAATCATCCTGTTCACCTCCTGAAGGGATGGAACATCATGGAGTGTCTCCTGATACCTCTCTTCATCATGTAACAATGTCTCTAAAGTCACACGCCTCTCTTCATGTGTAGTCCTCTGATCAAAACGCCCAGCATTTATAACTTCATCAGCCATATCAATCTTATACTGTTGAATGTTGCTCCGAATTAGGCTTTCAATGGATCCCATGTAGCGGTCCTTACCCACCAGATCATCATCAGAATCCACTATGCCACCACTCCGGAATTCATCCTCTTTTTGATGGCTTGAGATCTTATCAACCACAGCTTCCATATAAAGGACTTTCACCTCTCTTGTCTGACCAATGCGATGAGCTCTAGCAACTGCCTGTTCTTCATTCTTTGGGTTAGGATCAGGATCATATATTATGACCGTGTCAGCAGTCTGAAGGTTCAAACCCCGGCCAGCTGCACGTATGCTAAGCAAGAAGATAAAGCAATCAGTATCAGGACTATTAAAGTCCATGATAGCAGATTCACGATCTTCTAAGCTAGTTGTCCCATCAATACGTCTGTATACAAGGCGGCGCCACTGCAGATATTCCTCCAATATATCCAAAAGCTTTGTCATGGTACTAAAAAGTAACACGCGGTGACCAGTTCGCTGAAGCTTTATTAAAACTCTATCCAGAATCCACAACTTCCCACATGATCTTACAAGAAAATCTTTTGAGAAGTCATTAAAGTAGGGATAATTGAGCAAGGGATGATTGCAAGTCTTACGAAGCTCCATACATCTGTTATTCAAAGTCCTATATGTTTTAGCCTGGTAAATCGGATTCTTTTGAGCCCTGCGCAACTCATCTTCAGGATCAACCCGAAGAGTACCTGTGGACTTGATCCAGTCATAAATGGAACTCTGAATAGCCGACATTCTACATCTCAAAACAATGGAAACCTGCAGAAAATGGCCATTAAAAATTATCCACAACCAAAATTTAATGAGCCAGTAGAACTTAAAACATACCTTGGGAGGAAGAGAGCCTTCTACATCTTCAACACGACGCCTGAGCATGAAAGGCTCTAGAATCTGGTGAAGTCTGTGGATAATGATAACTTTCTTCTCAGTCTCAAGCCAGTCATCCTCAGCATTATGTGATGGACCTTCTTTTTGGAAAGGTTGTGAGAACCAATCATGAAATGCTTTGCGATTATCAAAGACATCAGGAAGTAGTAGATTCAAAAGAGACCAGAGTTCTTTAAGATCATTCTGCAGGACACAAATGTATCATTCTCTAAGGACACTACTAACCAACAGGGCATTACTCTGGCAACTCATTTACACAAGAAACCACAAGTAGATGCTTAAATGAATAAAATAACGGAAACAGACAGCCTTAACGTACTTGCAAAGGTGTCCCTGTCAGAAGCAAGCGCCTTTGGCAGCGGTACCTATCCAGATCACGAGCTAGGACCGACTCCCTGTCCTTCATCCGTTGTGCCTCATCAATTATGATGTACTTCCAGTCAACTTTGGAAAGTTTCGAGCGGTCAAACATAATAAACTCATAGGTGGTCACGAGGACATTAAATTTCATAGCTAAAACTTCCTACACGGATGGAATAAGCAAAATATCAGAATTTAATGAAAGGTTAAAAGCATAAATAAGGTAAAAACCAAAGGCGGAAAAGCTTAGCTTACTTGGGAAAATAATTTTGATCTATGTTCCTTATTACCAACATAGTAGATGCAGGACACCGATGGAAGCCAAGTGTGAAGCTCACTCTGGAAGTTTAGCCAAGTTAGAAGGTCAAACAGCAGAAGAAACATGTTAGGATAAGACAATTAGAAGAAAAATCAACCTTCCAGTTCACTAGAACAGCATTAGGAACTATAATCAGATGCGGACCATAGTTTCCTTTGAACTCCATAAGGTAAGCAATCAGAGCCATAACCTATTATGGGAAAGATTTGCACAAGTTATTAGTCCTCTCTTTTTAAGAAATTGAAACATTTCACCAGAACAATACAGAAACCCCAAAATACAGCAAAACTCCATAAGGAGGACAGAAGGATATTGACTAGACTCTTATCTCTCATTCTCAAAAAAGGAAAGATCCTGAGCATAACGCAGCAAATTTACCTGCACAGTCTTCCCAAGACCCATCTCATCAGCCAAAATTCCATTTAACTTGTTATTGTACAAAGAGAGCATCCACTGTAAGCCAACCTGCAATTTTGTATTGAGTACACCAACTCAAATACCAACAGCGATACTATGATAGAATGGAATATGATGGATACTGCGTGGAATATAGATCCAAGAAAACGGAACTTACTAGCTGATAGTCTCTTAGAGTTCCAGCCCGTAACATAGAGGGCTGTCTAAAAACTCTTTCGTTCACAGCATGTGCAAGGGTATAGTACCTATGAAAAAAGAAGAATTAGATGATAACAGAGTTGGATGCCGGAATACCAGAATACCAGAATACCTAAGCATGAAACAACTTCAGCCATAATTTTGAACCACAATTAGCTGACAGAACAAGTACTTTTGTTGACATGTACAAATCATACAGCAAAGAAACAAGTGAAAGCTAAACGTCTCTGATATGTGATATCCCCAAATCAACAAAAAAAAACAGAAATAAATAAATAAATAAATAAAATAGAATCAGAAAAAAACTGATTTAGTTCTTCATGATAAACCATAGCCACTGAACCAGCTCGGGATTTTTCTTTTCCTTCTTTTTTTCTCTTTTGGAGTGGGGTAAAATAAAGAGATAGCTCCATTGAGAAAAGAACAAAAATCTTACTTGTTGATAGATGAGTTATCTTTGGGTGCATTCATTTCAGAGAAACGATTTCTTATCACTACTTCCTCCCTCGCACAAGCTGCTGCAGCCTTTACTTCCTCTTCAGAGAGACCCTTTTTCACAAAAAAGAACATGTGAATATCGATTACGAATCATCCAAATAAACAAAATGTATCAAAAGAAACCGGGAAAGATTCATCACATAATCCAGGCCAACAAATTGCATTTAAATAGGCGAACCAAGTAACATCACAAACAGTGAATTATCAGATAAAGTCTCCATTTAGATTATCTGTGTTTATGCCCCATCGATAATCAAGCCTGGTGCCAAAAAACTGCTAATCAGCTCGTGTCATTACATTTGCACATTCCCATATATTCAAATATTTTTCGCAACATAAAAGCACACAAGAGTACAAGTACAATGGCCCTATTATGCTATGCTTACAGTAAGCCGATTGAAGCTATTTTAAGCCAAGAGTTGTTTCAAATGTCTCATTGCTTTATCTTTCTGACCTAGCTAAAAGCTGAAAAGGCTCCTCTGGAGCTGTTTTTCCAGTATCTTCCAATTTTAAAGCTAAAGTTTATGGATCTCCCCATGCAATGCTCATTTTAGGAAGGAAAGTGGAGGCATGTACACTATCTTCTTCCACATTCCACAAACTTAATAAGCCTGTCACAACTCGAAAGTCAGTTTTTTGGGTAACTTTTCTCAGCAGCTATAGAAAAGCTAAAAGAGAAGGAAAACAATCTTAATCTCATCGCCAGTTGAATTCATCCTAGAGAAACCCTGGATTTACATCAAAGGAAATACATTTCGCATTTTTCCAGCCCCTCCTTCCTTTCCTCCGGTGCTTTTTTTAGGGTGAGAAAAAAAGGAGAAAGAATGGAAAGTTGATAGACAGACCGTACCTGAGTTCGTCCAGCAAGGGAAGCAGCTGCAGCTGCCTCCTCTACCTCTTGCTGGTTTTTTGTAGCAGTAATCTTACTACCCAATCTGTGGAGATACTCTTCCGTTTGAGATAAGAATGATGAGAGAACGGCATATCTTTCTGCAGCTTCACCAGGGACACCAGTCTGCTGCTCCAACAACATTTCCCTATACCTCTCCACATCATTGTTCTTCAAAGCTTCCATTCTCTTATTTCGGCCATCATCCTTTCTCTTTGAGAACTCCCTCAACATCTTTTCATGGTATTTAGCAACTCCCCTGTTACGTGCAGTTCGGGCATCACGAATGGCCCAGTGTGCCTCAAGGAGCTTCTTACGCCACTGGAAAATAGACTTCAGCTGCTTTTCTCTCATGGCTTTCTGTGAAGCTTGAACTTTCCTATTCAGCTCCTGGCGTTGACGTTCACATAGCCTAACAAACTTTCTATATGGTCTCTCGGGCATTGCCATTATATCTTGCTGTTGTTGCTCAATCTCATCCCTCATTCGTGCCTGAACATCAGCCAATTGGAGTTTCTTTTCTTCAATTTGCAAACGTAAAATAAGATCTGGCCTAATTCTTTTCCTTTCCAAATTGACAGCTAGTATGTCGCCAATCTTTCTGATATTTTCTTCTCTTTTCCTCTTAAGAGTTTCCACGCCTTCCTCAGCAAGAAGATCCTCGATATCATATGCAAGTACAAGGTTATTGTTATTATTCATCATCATGGATGATCCATGAGAGTCATGTTTTCTAGTGAAGACAGGGAAATCAAACAATGGCCCATGATATTTCCTACTCAACCCTGCATCCTTTGGCTGAGGGGCACTGTTTCCTTGTACAGGCTTTTTAACTTGCACCGAATCTGCAACACCAGTTTGTGAAGCAACCGCCTTGCCCCTATCAGCTGCAAATTCATTTCTATTAGAGACCTTCTGAATACCATGTTCAACCTCTGACTCCGACTTACTAGAACTTCCAGCAATTTGTTGCTCCTCTTTTTGGGTAGAGACCACTGGTGCAGGTTCCTTTGTTGCTGTTGCAATACTTTGAACAGTAACTGCAGCCGCAGCAGCGCTCTCATCTCCAGCAACTTTTTGCTTTGTAACTTTTCGAACCTCAGCTGAAGTTACTGCTTTTGTTCCTACCTTCTCACTGGACTCGAATTGCCTTCCATTTTCATCCACATTCTTGCCAATAGATGTATCCTGATTAATTGTTCCAGCAGAATGAACAGCCTGCTGCATCTGCATCTCAAGAGGTGGTGGAGCTATAGCTTGAAGCAATTCACGAGGCAAAGTTGTATCCCCTTTCTAGAAACCAAAAGATACAATAGCATTGAGAATTGTGATCAAGGGGACAAATTGAAACATGGACTACTAAATGCAGAAGTGCAAACCTTTAAACGCCTAAATGCAAGTATTTGTGCTTTAAGAACATGCAGTTGATGCTTCGTAAACCCTGGGGGCTGTTCTTGCATCTGAGCTGGCACTCCACCCTGAGATGTTGAGGGGTTTCCCTGGACCCCATCATTCGATGATGTTGATTGTGGGGAAGATCGAGTGACTGGCCGGGCATATTGCATCTGCAAACTTTCGTCCCCAGGTTGTGTACCTTTGGCATGCAACCCACTATCCACTCCGTGCTTCACATTTGGAGATGGCTGCAGCTGAGGCACGGGAGATATGCCATTACCAACCATCATTGGTTGTCTCGGAGGTAACTGGTTCTCTCTTCCAAGAAGAGAAAACTGCTGCATCTGAGCATTATTTCTGTTATTAATTACAGCTGCATTAGAAGCTGTGCTAGGAGTAATAACTGGAACAGTCTGCCTAACTTTGACAGAGTCAGACTGTGCAGATGCATCACTTGAGGTGTTACCACGAGGAGAATTTTCATTCGTCAACTGTGGTGAAGAAACCTGCTGTTTTGTCAGATGAACAGAAGACGACTGTGCAGCTGAACTGCTTTCATTAGCTTTTTGCTGTGCAATCATCCTGGCCTGCATCATGGGAAGCAACTGTGCCATCAAATTTGCATTTGCAGGGACTGAAAGGTCAATGTTGTTTTCAAGAGCCAATGCCTGCATTGCCTGCAGCTGTTCAGCCATAGAAATGGGATTGTTTATCACATTTTGAACATGTTGCTGAGATTGTTGTGCCTGCATAGGCTTTGCTGGCATTGTTTGGCCAAGCAATGTTGGCTGGTTAACAGACTCTGAATCAGCCCTCTGATCTGACATGTGCTGTTGGCTATGATCTGCGTGAGTCTTGCCACGGTTCGATGATGATGTGTGAGCCTGGTTAGCTGCTGGCATTTTCACAGCTCCCATCCGTGTATCGTGATCCTTGCTAGGAGGGCTGAACATCCCCATATTCATTTGCCGTTGAGATTGCACCCGCTTTGCTGATTTCTGTTGAGCAGTGGCAGCAGCCTGGAAGGCATACTGCATGTAAGCCTGATGGGCAGCCTCTGAACAATCCCTCTGATCTGACATATGCTGTTGGCTATGATCTGCATGAGTCTCGCCACGGACTAATTGCTCGGTGGATTCCTTCGATGCTGATGTGTGAGCCTGGTTGGCTGCTGGCATTTTCATAGCTCCCATCTGTGTATCGTGATCCTTGCTAGGAGGGCTGAACATCCTCATTTTCATTTGCGGTTGAGATTGCATCCGCTTTGCTGATTTCTGTTGAGCAGCGGCAGCAACCTGAAAGGCATCCTGCATGTAAGCCTGATGGACAGCCTCTGAACAATCCCTCTGATCTGACGTATGCTGTTGGCTATGATCTGCATGAGTCTCGCCACTGACTAATTGCTCGGCGGACTCGTTCGAAGCTGATGTGTGAGCCTGGTTAGCTGCTGGCATTTTCATGGCTCCCATCCGTGTATCGTGATCCTTGCTAGGAGGGCTGAAAATCCCCATTTTCATTTGAGGTTGAGATTGCACCCCCGTTGTTGATTTCTGTTGAGCAGCCTGGAAGGCAGACTGCAGGTAAGCCTGATGGACAGGATTCAGTAGCTGTTGCTCGAAGCCTTGATTCCTATTCTGGCCGTCCTCTTGAATGTTGAAAGAACCGTGCTGTTGGGCCAAATCAATGAACTTCCCATGCTGCTGAGGCAACTGCATTGAGACTGAAGGTGCAGCAAAGTTGCCACCTCCCATAACTCCATGGATGTTTCCACCTTGGTAGGCAAAATGGGCTTCGTTGCCTTCAGGTCTTCTAAGAAACTGCTTTTGCAAAGACAGCATAAAGAATCCCCAAGATATTAGATACGAACAGATCACATTCACAAATACAAGATTTACCAAGCTCAATGTCCACCAGGTAAACCACGAGAACATGCTTGTTAAATGCAACAAGATTACATGATCAGAATTCACAATCAAGATCTTATGCAGTAAGCATCTGAAATCATATAAAGAGTAGCAAACAAAAGACCTAGGAACAGCCTGGGACAAGAAAATTTCAATATTAATTAAGCAGGGTACTATGGTTGAGATGGTTAATGGAATGTCCAAAGTAAAAAAGAGAACAACAAATGACGAACATTAGATCATCCAAAAGCTATTTAGTGCTTGAATTCTGCCATTAAAGGAAATGTATTGGTTCCCTGATGATGACACTACATTCTCACTGTTTTATTTTAACTCGTTTCATCTGTAATTCGTCTCATCTGTAATTCGTCTAGTGTGTAATTCGTCTTCAATAGATTTGTTTCACTTTAAAAGATAATCTTATTCACAAAACAGGAACCGAATAATAATCAGTTTTGGACATTAAAATGCATGTACAGCCACAAGGGGACGAAAAAGAACAGGGCATTTGAAGAACGCCAGCAGATATCATGGCAAATATCCAACTTATGGGTCCAGTAAAATCAGGTTCCCTGAAACCCGAAGATTGCAGGAACTTCAAGGTACTAAATGCCCCAGGAGTTACTAA
>JAOWBF010000039.1:1264236-1275814 GCA_028566175.1 Vinca major
GGTGTCTGGCGGTGGCCGGGGGAAGGGGTTATGATGTTGGGGGTCCAAACAGAAACGGCACTAGTCACAAGAGTTTTATATGATATTAGGGTTTAATTGTAAAAGCGTGGGCCCAATGTTATTGGTCTCATTTGCTTATTTTCCCTTCCATACTAGTTGGCCACAGGCCCAGACTCATAGTATGAGACTCTAGTGCGGAACAAATATTTTTTATACATACAGATAATTTGTTATTCAAATTTGTTATCTAGAATAGAACCATTAATAAAAGAGAGTAAATGGTTTCTTTTGAAAGAACATCTATTTCAAACACTTGGGGAAAATCCAATCGTTATATCAGCTCCCGAAGATTAATATATTTTCTTTTTCTTTTGAAAATTTAAAAATCTAATAAGTTTTAAATAATTTTTTTAAACTTAGCCGTTAAATGAATAATTCGACTGCTCTTAATATTTTGTAAGTCCAAAAAATCGCTTGTTCCACAACATAGATAGATCGATTTAATGTATGTGGTGAGATCAGAATCTAACATAAAATCATTTGGAAGTTGGAATGGGAAACGCTAAAAAGGAAACCTGAAATATAAATATAATAAATTAATTAATAAGGGAATCTAACAGCATAGGAGCAAGTAGATTCTTTTTCTCAAGAACATGTACCCTTTGACTAGCCAGTAGGACTATAGGAGTCCACCCCAGCATTGCCTAAATTCTACCAACCTTTTCTTGTTAATCCAGCTATTTGGTTCCCAGAAAAGCACATATTCTTCTGTTATTTTGTGCATAAGCTAACTTAAGTTCCTGTTTTTTTATACAAATCATAATAAGCCCACAATTTATTCCTTTCAAATTTCACCTAATTTCCGATGTTCTGTTGTTTTTCTTGAATTAAAATCAAGAACCCTTTAGTTAATACTGATTCTTGAGTTGGAATTTCACAATTTCTTTGATGGGCACAGATGTCAGTTGCATGTTGTATTCCAATTATTGAATGTGTATACTGTTTAGCTTGTGCTCGTTGGGTTTGGAAAAAATTCTTATATACAGCAGGAAGAGAAAGTGAAAATTGGGGACTTTCAACTTCTACTGAATTTGAGCCAATTCCTAGACTTTGTAGATATATTTTATCCATATATGAAGATGATATTAGGAACCCCATTTGGGATTCTCCTCTTGGAGGAGGGTCAGGAGGGGGCTATGGTGTGAATCCAGATTGGATAATCTTGAAAAAAACTCATCAAGAAAGTCAAGGAAGAGTGACTCCTTATATGATTTATCTTGATCATGATAATTTAGATATAGTTGTGGCTATTAGAGGACTTACTTTAGCTAAAGAAAGTGATTTTCTTGTTTTGTTTGATAATAAACTTGGACAGACTCAATTTGATGGTGGATATGTTCATAATGGATTATTAAAAGCAGCTCAATGGGTTTTTGATGAGGATTGTGAGATTCTTAAGGACTTACTCGAGAAGTATCCGGATTATCGGTTGACATTTGTTGGCCATTCATTAGGTGCTGGTGTTGTTACACTGTTAACTATATTAGCTATTAAGAATCGAGAGAGACTTGGGAATGTGGAGAGAAGAAGGATCAGATGTTTTGCAATTGCTCCGACTAGGTGTATATCTCTCAATTTAGCTGTTAGATATGCAGATGTTATCAATTCAATCGTGCTGCAGGTAACGGCGGTTTGCTTCATTGTTGCACTTGCTTTATAAGCTTAATGTTGGAATTCAAGTTTCTTTGATTGATATGAAAACTCGATCTACTTGATAAATTGTTATGTTTGTGAGTTTCTTGCATTGTGTATGATTTGTCTTTTAATTTTTCTCTTATAATGTCAAACATATAACTTTTTATGTATGGAAATACCGCATATCTCTAACTAGGTCCAACTAGAAATGGACATGGTGCATGTACTACCTCTTGTTAATTGGAACATATGATACTAAATTAAATCTTTTCCGGTTACCTTTTGTTAATCTTAAGTTGATTTCAATTTTTTCCTATATATATCTTCTGTTAGTGTTTTGGCTATGGTTTGACAAAACTTTATTCTTTCTTAAAATAATAGAAATCGTCATTCCACTATGATTCTAGGTATGCTCCTATTATCCTTTTAAATTCAATTAGTGATGCTTAGAATAAGTAATTAAAATGCTGCATACACAAGGCTGTTTTATCATTAGGCGAGGAAGGGGGCCCGTTCGCACTGCTCTGGCGTTATGGATAATTTTCTTGATATAGAAGTCTTTGCACCTAAATGAGAGCAAATTCTTGTGACTGGCCGAGTGTATCCTTTTTCTTTGACATTTATCTGTTTCCGTTAATATCTGTTCTATATGATAAATGATAATCTAAAACCAGGAGCAAGTAGGACTTGATATTTCCTCTTGTAAACTGTAAAAGTTGGATACCTAGTTTTTTCCTCCTTAAGAATAATGTATTTATGGTGCTATGATTCCCTTCCTTTTTACAGTGATGAGTTATATCAATTAGGGGCGTCGTTGTTGCGTAGATGTGGAGTTTCTTCTTAATTCTTATGATTTAAAGGTTAACTAATATGTCATCTTCCAACAACTTCACTTCTTTTCATTCTGATAAATCTTATGCTTTGATAAACCAGGACGATTTCTTACCTCGGACGACTGTGGCACTTGAAGACGTATACAAGTCCCTTTTCTGGTAAAAGATTGCAGGTCTTGTCTCCTTTCAGTGTTTTCCTTTGTGATACCTATCACAGATTCATTAGTTTTTTGGTATTACATGGGGTCGAGAAAATAGAAGTTTTCACAGGGGCAATAGAGGAATAGCCGTTGTTCTTCTTTTTCAGTAGTCTACTTTGAGGTTTTCTTTTCGAATGGAACCTCAAAAAGAAATAAAGTTTTGAAGCTCTAGTGAAAAAGAGAAAGCTTCACTGAAATTCTCTCGATTAATAGGCACCTTAATAAAGAATTATTAGTAAGATTTTGAAGTTAGAGCTTTTAAACATGATCTGATTGATATTAGTACAGTTAATCGGTTGCAGATTGTATGAAATACTTTAGAATTTTCCACTTGCAATAGTGATTTGCATACTTTTGCAGTTTTCCATGCTTGCTATGCATAATGTGTTTGAAAGATACATGCACAATGGAGGAGAAAATGCTTAAAGATCCAAGGCGTCTGTATGCACCTGGTCGTCTTTATCACATCATTGTTAGGAAACCATTCAGGTATGGTTTTAAGCATTCTATTTCTTGGCACGCCTTCAAGAAAAACTAGGGAGGGAAGGGAACTGCTGGAGCTCTTCTGATCTTTGTTTAGTCGCTGTTCTTATATGAGAGAGAGAGAGAGAGAGAGAGAGAGAGAGCTACTGCATGTAACTACTAGATAGGGGGTTCTCCCCACCCACCCGTGCGCGTGCAGCATTATGAAATCTGAGCACGACAGTCCCAAATCTGTGATGGTTAAAAAAAGTATCGGAGCATCCACCCTGTGCTTTACGGTATTAAATCCAGTGAAAATAATGTTTTTATGTAATTTTTTGGTGTAGCTTAGGGAAAATTGCACCGATAGTGAAGACAGCGGTTCCAGTGGATGGGCGATTTGAGCACATTGTTCTTTCTTTTAATCTAACATCAGATCATAGCATTATGTGGATATTGCAAGAATCTCAAAAGGCACTTGATGTAAGTTCTTAGATTTCACTGACACGTTTGCTGTTACTCGCATTGAAATGAAGTTCACGTGCGTCTCTCTCTTTTTCCATAGACGATGCTGGAAAGAGAGTCTTCTATGCATATTCCACCGGAGCAGAGGATGGAGCGGAAGACATCTATTGACAAAGAACACAAGGAGGAGCACCGAGCAGCTTTACAAAGGGCGGTTGCCTTAGATGTTCCTCAAGCATACTCACCTTCTGCGTATGGAACGTTTCTTGAGATAGAGGAAGGTGAGAATTCAGATAGAACCGAGATTTCGAGGAAAAGCCGAGATGACCAGGGCAGGCAAGATGAGCCCTAGGAACAATTAGTCATGATGGAATAGTTTTGATAGTTTTCATTCTTTTATTCATGTTTCCTTTGTGAATAGAAACTTTTGGTTCTCTTTACAAACAATTTTAGTGTTGGTGAAATTTATATGTAAATTTTCTGGGAATATGCATAGAAGACTCTCTGTTAGTGTTGGTGAACTAATATGCAAACAATTTCATTGTTCTAATTTGGACTGTGGGGTCATTGATCCGATTAGGGGTGTGCAAATTCGGTAAAAACTGATTTACCGACCGAATTCGATTTGAATTTGGTAAATCGAATTCGTAATTTGGTCTAATTCGGTAATTTGGATTATATAACTACCAATTTACCGAATTCGAAATCGATTCTCACCCCTCTGATGACTAAGAAAGCTAGGAATCCTCCTTAGATAGAAATAGACACTTGATTTAGTAAGTGCTTAATGAATCAATATTGTTTTAGCACCTAATTAAGTTATCAAACATACTCTTATCAATGTGCAAGGTGGAGCATATGTATCCCCTTCTTTATTTTTCACATTCTTTTAATTTTATAGATTTTGTTTTTTAAAATTTTATAAAAATTAAATTGTTAGCGAATTAAAAATACGAATTTCAAGGCACAAAATTACTATCCAAATACTAACTTGGCAACATACTAGAGAAAGAAAGCACCAATTGAAAATATATTGTCAAATAAAATAAAAGGGTACATCAATTATTCATTCTCCATAAACAAAAACAACTGGAAAACATTTACAAATGCTAATATATTATGTGTGTATAATTCACAGAATGAAGAGTTAGTTGGGTTCCAACTGTATATAGATAGGCTTTTAGCTATTATACTAAAAAAATCCCAACTCAAACCACCATATACATTAATTACAAACATCAAAGCATGGCCAACATCTCCTGAGGTATGAGAGGGGATGGACACGAGAGATCTAACATTTAACGATAAAAATACAAAGTAGCTGCTTTCGGAATACTATCGAAACAGATAGATTGGAGACTGGCCTAACATTTATTAATGAATGCACAAAGTTATTGCTCACATAATACCACTAAAACGGTATTGTCACGTTTGCTACAAAATCATACCCTCAAGTCAAGACCAAAAGGCGTCAAAGAAGTCAGACCAAATAAACATTTTAATTTATATGCACATTTACCTTACTTCTTTTATTCAGTATCCATATCATTTATGTGCATAGATGCCTTTTGGTTAGGTCTTGAGTCTTATAGCAACTGTACTAATTACGCTAGTTTTTTCTTGGCATGTCTTGATTCGCGTATTCTACTAACTTATTCCAGCAAAATCTTTAACAGTAAAACCAACTTTTTCAAACTTACCCTTTTCATTATTCTCTCTAAATCTTAAGTAATCTAAGCAAACAAATGGTTTATACATCCTTAAATTTCCTTTGCCAACAACTTCATCTGGTGCATCAACAACCTTATCATCCTCAAAACACCAAAAAAATGCTAAAGAAAATCGATTAATTTGTTTTTTCAAGATAACTTTGTGCTCGGATGACCGAAATTTATCATTGCTCCAAGCTTGTAACATATCACCAATATTTACCACAAGTGTACCTTCACATGGTAAAATATCCATCCATTTACCATCTCTTGATTTCACTTGTAGTCCTCCAATTTCATCTTGATATACAATTGTTATGCAACTCATATCAGTATGCATTCCTAGTCCTTCAATTTCTTCTTCTTCTTCATCTGAATAATATTCCAAATTCGTTGGAGAAGAATAATTGTTTATTCTTAAATATCCATGGCAATTCTTGAACTCACAATCATAGTATTTAGTCAAGAATTCATGATCTCCTATGCTCATCAACATTAGTTTCAAAATCCCTTTTGATATCTCAGTCACTTTGCTCCCATAATCTTGTAATATCTCACTGAATTGAAAGAAAGAAAGAAAAAAAGTTCTACCAAATTAAACTTATAGAAGTCAAGAATAATAATAATAATAAGTCGTACTCAGTGCTAGTATCATCTTTATAGATTGACCACACAACTCCCTCACATTAATTTAGGGGAGTCCACATCTGCCCCGTCCAATTCAAGTGAGATAACTGTGGAGATAGTCTCACGAGAGCAGTCCTGTGATTGAATTTTCCCTTCTGAATCACTCAATTCTAGGACCGTCTTGGACTTGGACTGACCCACAACTCCCGCATCAGCAGAGTTTGGGGAGAATGAAGAAAAAAATATTAAGGATGCAAGTAAGTTACCTGAATTCTATGATTTGTGTAGCAGAGAGGGGGATATGATCAAAGGAAGCCCGGGAAGATGCAGCGAAATCAGGTCCAGAAACTCTAAGGCTTTCAAAGAAAGGAGAAGCAATGAAATGAGGGGTATAAGTTTTCAAGAATGAGGATGGACCAAGTTTGAGTTTTGTATCTAAAGGAAGGGTAAAGATGTCTTTTGAGAAGGATTTTATTTTGTTGTAAAGAAGATCCTTAGGTATTCCATGATTTTTGATCTGAAAGAATCCCCATTCTTTACAGGCTTCAGATAAATAAGACAATGAGGACAAATGCAAAGGTTGAGAAATATCTAAGATAGGAAGTTTTATGGTTGTTTGAGATTCAGACACCATTTTTGTTTTTTTTCATATGGTTCTTTTTGTCTGCCTAGATTGGCTTTTAAGTTTGATTAATTAGGTAGGAAGAGGTTTATAGGGGTAGGAATATTATAGATTCTAAAGCCTTCATACTGCATGAGGATTTTTTTTGCTGATACAGGGTAGAAATCATCTGTTTAATAACTATATCTCATTTATTTCCCTCTTATAATATCATGTCACGTCAATAACGTTAAACGACCTTACTATAAGATTACAACACTATTAAACAATTTTGATGGTAGATAATTTAGTGATGAGTCACGTGGCGTGATATTATATGAGGGACATGGATGTAGATATAGTTATGGGACAAAGGAGTTATATCCCTTATTGCATGGTGTGACATTTTTATTAGGACTTTTTTTTTATAAAAAAAATGACATAGGAATGTCAAACTCAAGACTTGCTAAATCAAATACGGTATGACTTGAGAGGACATTTTGCGTGTATTTAAAATGTCATATTTCAAATGGTTCAATGAAGTGATCCTATGTTTTAGGATTTATCGTTCTCTGAGTAAAGATGAATAATTCATATTAAGATATTTCAATTTTCACGTGAATTTAAAAATTAAAATTGTATAATATTTTAAATATCTGAATAAAGCGACTCTATATTCTACACTCCCTACTCTGATATATATACTTTGGTATAAGATATGTAACTTGGATCAGTGAATTTGCATTCCAAAGACCATTCTACTTATCAATTTGGTAGGTTCAGAACTTTCTAGGTTAGTTGAAATGACCCTAAATGCTACACAGAAAAATAAAAACAAGAATTTAGAGCTTAGAAACTCTGCAAAAACCAATAAAATTTAGTAAAGAATCTATTAGGCTATATATATAAAAGTAAATACAGCTTTGGTTTGATGAAGTCAATCAACTAAAATAGAGATGCCAATACAAGTCAATAATATTCCCTAAGTTCATCATTAGGGAATATTTCTTGGTGCTATTGCTATAATTAAAGGGGTTGACTAATGTCAAAATATAGTTTCAAATTTTTAGCAGCCAATTCCACCATTCAATGCCAGAAGTTATTATTTTTTAATTATATTAGTGTAGGAGTGTTAAACTCGTGATTTATTGTCAAGTCGGAAACACTTGTCAACTACACTTGCATTCGTTAACAATGCAAAAAATTAAAAATATTAATTAATCATGCACAATAAAAGGTGGACCAAATTATCCAGTGAAAAAAAAAACATTTAAATAAGACACAACTTTGCATGATGCTAAATAAAATAATTATTGTGGCAAACAAATTTATCAATAGATATTCCACTAACTGACTATCAAGGGACAGGTTCCAACTTTCAAATCAAATAGTTGCTTTTTTAGATTTCTTTTTTTAAAGTCTATTAGTAAAAGTTTAACTTTTTAATTCATGGATCATATTGTCTAGTTAGCTGAAATTTCAATTTACAAGAAGTAACTAATAATGATATATCAGTCTTTTAGTTTTGACTCTTACTATTTTTAAAATTTTATTAATTTGTATAAAAAAATCTAAATATTAACATTATTTTAGGATTAACGAAATATTATCGTATGTGACAATGCATTACTAGTAGCTTCATTAAATTGATATGTAACATAAATTTAGGAGAATAATAAAGTGAATTAAATTTAAAGATTTATTGAAGCTCTAAAACCTTATTAATGTAGTACTTCTCTTAGCCACAAAGCTTCGTAACACCACAAATTTCTCTTGTACCATATAATTTTCACTGCATCTATTTTCTTTTTATTCAATCCTTTTCGTAGAGAAAAAAGATATGATGTTTATTAGGTTGTGAAGTAACTGAAATATTATTAATATTTTATCCATTAGCTACATTAATTTTTTTTACAAATTGTCAAAATGCTACAAAAATTTCCCTCTTACATTCAAGGAATAAGGAAATTAGGATTAGGGGCATTCTTTTTTTACCGATGTGTAGACATTTGGCTTAAATTTTTTTTTTTTTTTTTGTATCAGTATTTAATTACTTAGTCCGTCTAATTCAGTTGAGAGTTCTGTTTTCATCACCACAATGAAAGGAGGAGGAATTCTTGAAGTCCTTCTTGTTAGTGCCAAAGACCTCCTCCATACTAATTTCATTGGTAAGTATTAGTTTTGATTCATGTTTATCTCTTGAAAAACATCTTCAAATTTTGCTTAATTTTTTTTAGACCATTTTAAAATAATAATAATAATAATTTCATGTCCACAGGGAAACCAAAGTATTTTGTGATTCTTCAATGTGGAAATCAGATCTACAAAAGCAAAACTTCTAAAGGTTAAATTTTCTTTCCTTTTATTTACCCTCATTTTATTAATAATACTCCATTTCTCTATTTTCACTTTTTACGAACAATAATATCCTTTTTCTTATCCATTGATATTTAGTTTGTACTTTTATTTTATACTAATATCTACTCCTTCGTACGGAACCGAATGTCTCTTTTTCTATACAAAATAAAAAGGAATGAGATATTTAATTCTGGACGGAGAGAATATTATTTACATATTCAATTAAATTTGCTTATTGGTCATATTAGCTTCTTCCAATTCCCCTAATTGCGTATTATATGAATTTTCGTATTTGATAAGTTTGGCTTGATTATAAAGAATTTGAAGCACGGGATATATAACAATGAAAAAAGAATTTCTTTAAAAAATGTCAAACTTAATTTATTTATTTTTATAACAAAGTTTATTCGAATTTTTTTTTGTTAAAAACTTTGTGAATTCTATATACTTAATACATCTATTTTTTGTTTCTTTTATATACGGAAAAAAACATTGAAAATTTTCATACATAAACAAATTATAAAAGTTGACACAAAAAAAATTATGTTGAATTTTTTTGTTAATTATATATATTTAATACATCTTTTTTTTAAGCACGGAATAAAATATTATATTCCTCATATATACATGAAATTGTTTATTCCAACTTAAAAGAATATTATAACAAATTAGTCCAAAAAAATAATTTATGTTAATTTTTTGGCATTTATATATAATTAATACATCTCTAAATGAAACTTAAATAAAATTTAATAATAAAAAGTTACTTGATTATTTTATCTTGAATTTTTTTAAAAAAATTGTAGGAAGATGACATGAAAATTAAAATATTTTTAGATTAATAGTTCAGATTAATGAATAAAAAAAATAACATTGTTGTTATATAGGAGATAATTAAAGAAAAGTAGAGTGCTAATAACGCCTCCCTTCATTATATTTTGAGTTATCATCTTAAAAATATTAATATTGGTGCAGGCAATCCTAAAGTTATTTGGTGGAACCAGAAATTTACATTTGAATTGCCAAATCTTGTAGAAGATTATCAAATGTATCTTAAACTCAGACTCATGGATGAAGAAATTTTCAGCAATGGTGGATTTGTCGGCGAAACTATGTACAAATTTTTTTATATATATATATATTTGCAATAATTGTGCCTTATTAGCATGGCTAGTTCTCAATGCTTCAATATTTTTACTATGATTTTTTTTTTTTTTATGATTCAGTGTTTACCTGAAAGGAGTAATTACAGAGGGAATAAAGAAAGGAGAGGTACAAGTGATACCAGCTCCATATAATGTAGTTCTTGAAGATGACACTTTCAAAGGGCAGATAAGCATTGGACTTAAATTCATTCCAGGGGTAACTTTGTAACATCAACCTCATTTTTTATCTTTCTTTTTTTTTTCCAAAATATTTATCTTTGGCGAGTGGTATCAAATTCGGAAACTATTATTCTTCTTTTTATCAAACCTTCATCAATAGAATTTCTTCTTTTTATCAGGGGAGAGGGTATAGAACACATACCAGTAGTTTTATATATTTATTCTTTTTTCCTAATCTCTCCAGACAAATCAATAGTAATTCTTCACTTTCTTCCTTGGTGTCTCGAACTCCCAATTTAGCATTTGGATTTGATCTGCGCTTCGTTGTCAAAACTTATACCGATAGTTTATTTTTTATTTGAATGCTAACTATTCTACACTTTTAGTTTTCTTTTTATCATATTTTTATTGCTATTATTTATTTTCTTTTCTTTTTTCTCAGCAGGGAATAGTGAAACCAGAGAAAGAAGAGCAGAATGATGAAAATGGAGTTGATCAACAACATATATACAAGACCTTAGTAAATTTCTGGAAAAGTCGTTGGAGAAAATTATTTTTTTCCTATAAGAATGATATAAATTCAATTGGTAAAGAGAGCCCAACTTAGAAATATGCTGAAATGTTGGGCTGGGCTGAAATAGAAGATTACTGGGCTGATTCTGAGAAAGTGGGCCAATATAAACTGTTGCCTTAAATGAGGCCCAAAAGGCATAGAAACGCCAATTTCTATTTTTAAAAGTTAATTTTCCTTTATATAGTTTCTTTTTTATTTTTATGATAATCGGAGCAAGTATATTAAAGAATAAATATGTGATGGAGAGTTAGAAGTACTACTAACTACTAGGGGAATTCACTATTTGGTATAATCAAAATACCGAAAAGATCTGAACTAAAATTTGTTAATTGGTTCGGATTATACAGTTCGATTTATCGAAATTTTTAAAATTTAAGTTTGGTATTCATTTTTTCATTTTCAAAAATCTAATTACCAAAATTATTTCAAAATATATTTTATTATATTAATTGTTTTGTTTCTAAAAAAATACTATACAGTCTCTTCCATTACTTGATGGGAGTTGTTGGCTTTAATTTATGTTTGGTAGTGTTTAGTGAACAATTATGTTAAGATATGTATCTGTGTTGAGCCATTAATTATTTTAAATGGACATCAATTATGTTTTTATACTGAGTATTCCCTCTATATTAACTGTGTTATAGCTTTTTTTTATAAAATTTTCACAATATTTGTTGGGATATCTAAAAGTGATAAGTAGCCATAAGTAGTTTGAATTATTATATTGCA
>JAOWBF010000039.1:1332222-1342425 GCA_028566175.1 Vinca major
GCTATAGCGGTAAATAGCGGCGAAAAATCGGAATTCTTCGTAGTCGACCGCGACGCGATGCCCCACCGCGGTACACCTCCGCGACGCGCCGCGAAACCGCGATTTCGCCGCTAAACGGCGCTATTGATAACTTTGCATGTCACATTTTGATTTCTAATTGCACTGCGTGACTGAGTCTGTGTTTCAAATGCTTGCATACAATGCTACAGTATAAGTATATGATGCACTGTGAGGTTAATAGAGTTTTCAGAAAAGGGATGCAGTGCACAATATAAGCATTATGTGTCGAGTGTTAATAATGAAGCTTTTCCTAGTTTCTGTGGATTTAGCAACATAAGCTTTTCATATTTCTTGCCCCCAGTGTGAAAACGATGAACAAGTTGGCCCTACAGTGTGTTCATCCCTTAATTGATTTACAATCTTCTCTTTATTGATTGGATTGTGCAGCTAGTCGAAAGAGTAGCCATGGGAGCACAGGAGGCTTCGAAGAAAGAATCACTTCCTCCACTCATGAAGTTTGGGAAGGCGTTCAAACTGGTAGCTCATTTCAAACTATACCACTATAGCATGAGTTCCAAACTTGGAGCTACTTTACATTCCCGCTTATAATTGGTTGAATATCTTAAACTGATTATGTCTGGATGAAATTCCAATAAGCATTGTGGTAAACTCTGTTTAACTTCAATCTTTCTGCTTATATCCCCTCTGTTCTTTGCTCTGCAAATCTTTATGTGGTCTCAATCTGATTTAAGCATCAGCATTAACTCTTGTATTTGTCGGTGAAATTTAAGAATCCATTTTGAAAGTAATACACTGTCTGCATGCAGGCGGAGCAATGGGTTGATAATATGAGTAAATTAGAGGAGTATGATAAATCAACTAAAGTAAAATTAGAGGTTCGGCCTCCTAGGTCAGTACACTAATCACTACCTTGATTGAGACTTAATATCTCCAACATACATGAAGTCCTTTGCATCTTTACTACAGGCTTGGGGTTGGTGCAGCAGTTCCACGCGAAACCAAAGTTTACCATTCGAATGACCCAGTAGAAAGAAAGTTAAGGGCAAAATTGGATGCCGATAAAAGAAAAGCTGTCAAGAATGCTCAAGAATCTGCAAAAGATGCTAATTCTTTAGAAGACAGTGATGATGAAGTAGTAGAAAGCAGAGCCAAAGCATTTACAAAAACAAAAAGACCTCCATTGACGCCATCCCTACCTGCAAACAAGAAACAGAAATAACTTGTATCTGGTAAAAGTGTGGATATTGTATGGTCGAGTCTTGTATTTTTTTAAATTTATTTTTGAGAAGATTATTTTTTTATGCAATAGAAACTCATTGCCAGTGGATGAGTCGGGTGTATTGCATACGTTAGTGTATTGATATCTCGTAATAGCTTGAGTTTTTCCAAGGATCTAAGAGGAGTTGTTTGCTTTCGGTGCTGAGAGGCGCTATGTTGAACTAATCTCAGCCATTGGGATCGTTTGATTCGGCAGCTGAGAAATCTGCTTAGAATCAATTATTCCTCAACAGTTATTTTAACAGTCGGATCAAACCGTGCTCAGAGAAGAGTTCAGAAAGATAGCTTGTGTAGTCCATATAGTTTTATTGATCATTTTTTTTTCTTTTTCACAATCCTATCTTATCAATATCAGTTACAAGTTGCAACCTTATGCCAAACCTCACACAAATCAAACAAGAATAAGCTATGTCAAAGAGAAAATAAGAAGAAAAATGCAAACCATATAAACACACTGAAAACACCCCAAACTCTACAAATTCTGTACTGTAAGATCATCGTCTCTACTTGGTTAGGTTCCAAGCCCTCGTCGCCTTCTAAAGAAGACTGCACTGTAAGATGTTCCCGATCATCTTCTCAGAAAGGTTCTTTATCTTCTCAGAAAGGTTCTTTATTCTCATTGCTCTCCGACATGGAAAGAAAGGTCTGAAGCTGAAGTTTGTTAAACATATGGACAAGTATCCATGAAGCTTGAGCCATATTGTACTAATCTAAGCTAACACGGAAACCTACACCAGAATGGTGATTTATACCCGTTCCAGATGTAATTGAGAAAGTACGTGTTTCCTTCGCATAAAGATTTAGACCTTTTATGGATAGCGATTAAGTTGGTAATTACTTAGAAGTCAGAGGAGACTAACTTTCAACTTCACTTGAATCAGCTAGGACTCGATAAAATTGATGTCTGAAATATCACAGAGGACGCTTGATATGGCATCTTCGAGTAACGTTTCAAGAATGGCATTTTCCATCTCTTCACCAATGAGTTCAGTATCTGCTCGGAGGTCCATCCATAATCTGGATTTTGCGAGGTCTTTTCTGACGAGCTGATCAAGGGACTGAGGGGGTGGATGCTGGAGGATATGCCACTCGACTCCTCGCCATATCTCAAGAATAAGGTCCATTGCCTTTGGAATTGGCCGCATGGTTTGTTTTCTGCATGACATTCCTATAAAGGACCCAAAGTAGAGGTCGCATACCTCATCAAGAACTTCATTAGTACAATCAAACAGTAATTTTTGCTCAGCACGTGATCGGCTAGAGAATAACTCAACTTCATCAAACAACACGGAATCCAGAATCGGGCACAAAGAAATCCACCCTGACAGATATTCATCCCAGTTCAAGCCGGAACCCAGTAAGACTGCTTCGACATATTCAAACGCAGATTCCTCATCCTGCAAAGAAGTCTGTGTAGAGATTCCCGGGTCACTAAAAGATCTCTGCTCTTCAAACTCAATTTGTCGCGGTTCAATATCTAGTTCAGCTAAGAAATTCAAATAGCGACGTTTCAGCATAAGACTAATAGTAAAATTGAAATAAATGAATACGGAGTCATCAAGATCCGAATAAATGAGCTAACCTGGCATAGATATCTTCCTTGCAGGACTGATATCATCTTCAGAAAATAATGAATTAAGAACAGATACTGGGCTAGGCCCCCCTGTTCTATCCATGGAATCCTCAGAATCTACAACTTTTTTCGTGACTGAGGCGTGTGACGGTGATGTTAGTGGCAAGCATGCTATTTGACGCTCTTCAAATGATTCCTGAAACAGACCACGCAGAACCCATGATTATAAGATGGAAACAAGAAAACATATGAAACAAGGCGTCATTGCCCCCCGCTTCGATTAGGGATTACTTATCCTACAGCTTCTTAGTATGAAGAGTAAAGACTGGCTTTTGAGAAACCATAATATAAGCAGCAAAAGTTTACCGTTTTCAGTGATTGTGTCGACCTATCTTCATTACATTCTTCAGCAGCATCTCCAGTTCTGGTGTCTTCTATAATAATTGAGGCACTTGATTCAGAAGAAGCAAGCTGGATCTTATCTGTTTCCTCGTTCAAAGCACTGGTCGTCTCTTCAATCTCTACATGACCAGAACAAAAAGCTACTGTTATATAACATCAATGATAACAAGAATGAACACAGTAACTTGCGCATAGCCAATTTCAAAAGCTACGGGTAAAAAGTACCTTCGGAGGTTACTGCATTACTCATTAAAGATGGCGTTTCTTCATCTAAGCTTGATTGACTATGATCATCCGGAACACTTGCATTTTCATTTGGAGATTCTATCTTTTCTTCACTATTTTCACAAGGCAGAACCGGTAGATCCCCAGAGCTTGGCTTTGATGGACTTGGATGGCTATCAACATTTTCTTCAACAAGCTTATGAGAGCTTTCGTTAACAGACTGAAGAGTGGCTCTAGGAGATAATTTTACCGAGGTACTCGCCAAAATCTCCTCTCTGTCCTTGCGAGGGCTCAAGATGGGAGAATAGCTGTACTCGGAAAAAGAAAGAATTCTTCCGAGGGATCTTGGTAACTTCTGACTTGTTAACTCAGCATCATCATTCCCAGTGCTAAGCATCTCCAGGAGATGTTTCCTGGCTTCAAGGTAGATGTTAGATAGACTCGGCTTCAAATGGTCATTAGCCGTTGTATTTGCTTCGGTAGGAAGCGGTGGAAGCGGTGTGCCAATTGTTTCTGCCCTCTTGAAACTCATATAAGGTTTGGCAAATCTCTCCATATAGAAATGATCTCTGTTCGGGGAACACCACCCAACATTTTCTCCAGAAAGCCCTTTATCGGAGTCGGGCCTTTTTTTATTTTCAAGACGAGATTTATGGATGATACCATCAGAAGAAACGTCCGGCCTATCTTTTCGGATAGCATGCTTTAACTTTCTTTTAATTTCAGTGAAAGAGAACTGATTTTTTTCACCATGGATCTTATTGCCTGTGGGATAATGAGATGAAACCGATGATCCAACATTGCTACCGGAATTAGATTGCGGCGAAGTTGCCGGTCCAGGTTTCAAAATAACAATTTTACTAGACGATTGACACCTATCAGTTCCCGTCACAGGGAAATGTTCCTGAGATTTGCTCCTCCTCCTGAAAAACCCACGTGGTTTTTGGTTGATGAGATCATCCGTTTTAGAACGGGCCACCATTTGCTCTAAGAAAGTAGGTCTCGGCAATGGATTTGTTTCTGTATCTTTCTCAATCCGAGCTTCTTCCAAACGTTTAATCTGCTCTACCAATAAAGAATTAGGATCTTGTAGAAATTTCAACAGTAAGTCCTTATTTGAACTCAGTCTATGTAAAGCTTCCATGAATTCTTCGGAATGCTGGACTTGAACATCTTCTCTAGCATGATTGCTTTTACATAAGCTCTGATCTACGAACGCCTTAATCGCTGCAATTAACTTTTCCTTCTCAACAGCGCCGACCTGATCCAACCGCGTATCAGAAGAACTATCATTCCGCAAATGCTCAATATCGCTAGAGTTTTTCTGATGAGTTTGACAGAGCCCTTGGACTATAATTTCGAGATCACTATTATCTAACGTCTTTTGAGTCTGAACCTTCAAATCTTTTGCAGCTCCCAAATCACCGAGGTGGAAATCATTAGAATTGTTGCTGGTTTTGCTTCTTCGATGATGGAGTTTTCCAACTTCAGAAACATTTATCTGCTTATTTTGACCTTCATCTTTGAACATCTCTTCTTCCATGAGTTTCTTTACACTTGTTTTAACTGTGTCGGGTAACGAAGTTTTACTTCTTTCACCATCCTGTAATCATCATTGGATTTTGAATGAGGTTAGTGGTGCCACATTTCAAAATGTATATATCACTCATCATTGGATTAAAGTTCAATTAAACAAGAAAAAGAAAATAATAGCTGTCCCGAAAACAATAAAAAGAAGCTTGAACTTACTTCAGTATCTTGTTGCTTTACATTTGAATCCGGCAGCAGAAGCCTGGTACGTGCAATTTCAGTATCTACAGATATATAGAGTCAGAAGAATTCCTTTATCTATTTATCAGAAAATAAAATATACTGAAAAGAGGTTCAAGATGGTATCAAATACTACTACTTACCAATGCCTTTCCGGTTCCCCCTCCGTCTATCTGCAAGCAGCTTTCTAGAGGAACGGCCATGACGAAAATCAAATATATTGATCAATCCCGAGATACAACCTGCTTGATCCTTCTCATTCCGAGGAGGCCGTTTTTGTGATTTCTTTGCCATATTGGGTGGCAGTCCTTCACTTCCGACTTCAATTTGCTGCTTTCATAGAAATAAACAGTAAGATTAAGGATACAAAAATGACTGCTTTGCAATGGCCAACACAAACTCCTCGAACAATGTCGCCAAGAATTCTCGTCAGCTCTTACCGTCTTAAATTGTAAAGTGCAGGACAAAATAACTGATATCTTTACTAACTTTCAAGGAACACCTGATCAGGTTTCTCATGCAAAATAATCAAAGTCGCCTTTGCATTTTTGTTTCTAATAGTCTCTCACCAAGAAGAATTCTATTAAATGCATTATCTCTGTAAAGGTAATCCCAAGTTGCTTCCATTTCCTCAGGTGAACAAAGTTACAAATTTGGACAATAATCAACATCTCAGTGCAATGTTGTCAAATTACAATACTACAACAACAATAACGTAACTCATTAAGTCCCCAATAATTAGGGTATGGACGGAGGATGGATAAGTGACAAACTTAACCTTTGACAATACAATAAATGCACCAAGTGTATGCTCCATGTTATCAAATTACAATCCCGCATCAGCAGGTTCTGGAGAAGTTGCTGATATACGCAGCCTTACCTTTATGTTTTTCATAAAGAGACTGTTTACGGGGTTCGAACCCTGACCTAGCGGATAGCAAGTAATCACTTGACCATCGCGCCAAGCACAACCATCAGGTTATCAAATTACAATAAAAGTTGTACCTACAGCACAAGGCTCCTACGAATGGGAAGGTCCTGATGTATGAAGCCTTAGGTTACCAAATTACAATAATGACAAAAAATCAGAAAGAGGAAACAAAAGGACATGCATAATCATGGAATCTTCAGTAGTTTAAATGCATCAAATGTAACAAAAAAATGTATAAGTAAGAGGGCAGAAGAGAAGATTACCTGAAAAATAAAGGATCTTAGAAATTTCCAGGATCAACAAAAACTAGAAAATATTTTGATTTCATGGAAACAAAAATAATTTCCAAATTCAAATCCAAATGTTTCCAAATTTGGTAAAGCAAAAGAAATGTTTTGTTTCTTCAGCTTCCCTTCAGGTATGACCAATGCTTTCAGATACAATCTTAGAAAATCTGCTCCCTTTTTTTCCTCTTCTGATAATTCAATTAATTACTCTTCAAGATCATTCTGAATTGACCCCTTTAATCTGCTTCAATTCCTCATCAAAGTTCCTCTCCCAAAGGATCTAAATTTTCATCAAATTCAGACCCCAAATGTCCAAAATGTCTGCCCCCCAAAGATCAAACTTTTCCTATTTTTATGAATACATAGAAAGCAATTTCCACACCAAATTGCAAAAGATCTTCTCCAAAAAATGGGGGAAAAAACAAGAATCCCTTTTGCTTAAAAAGAGAAAATAATCAAAATATTCCCAAATTATAAAAAGACAACCCACGCGATCAAAATCCAATATTTACAAGAAATTCTAAGCATTCAACCAAAAACCCAAGTGGGAAAAATCAAAATGAAATACAAAGATTGTAGCTTTTTTTGGGTCCCTGATTGATTTTTCTTCTGGGGTATTTTTTTTCTTTTTTATATATCTATACCGACCAAAAAAGAAAGAAAGAAAGCCCCCATGATGGGAAAAACACAGATGAAGGAAATAAAATGGAAGAAAATTGGGGTGTGGGGGCAGCCATTAAGGACTGAGAGAGAGATGAACAGAGGGAGAGGAAAATGAGGAAAGGTTGGAAAGTGAAAGTGTTCTGACAATTGTTGCAGAGAAGAAAATGGTTCCTCTTGGATTTGCAAAGGTGGGACCAAATTTGAAGAGCAAAGATAGAATCTTGACAATGAAATAAAATTATTATTGATGGGGTCGTTATTTTTCCATTTTGGTAAATTAGTATTTGAATTTTCGATTAATTTAATTGGCAGGATAAGTTTAAGAACACTACTGATATGGATCCAATCCATTGGACCATACAGTCTAGATTTGACTACATCACTGCATTTTCTTCTCTCTCCTCATTCTGTAGTGATTGGCCAAATCTGTACCACATGGTCCATATCAAAATTTTCCTAAGTTTAATCATGCGATGTTATTATACATCTCGAATACTTTTACAGTTTTATTTTTAATTGTGTAATTAGTATTTTTTTTGAGTCAAAGATAAAGTCAATTGAGCTAGACATATTTATGGCTACTTTTCTCATTTTCTAACAATAAGCAATTGTCATGTCTATATGTCAAGAAGATCATAGCCCAGTGGGGTAAGCTTTAACCTGTGATCGAGAGGTTCCGAGTTCGACAGCCTCCTTCTACGTGGAAAAATAAAATTCTCAAGAAGAATTAAAAGGTGCTGACTAAAAAAAATAAAAAATTGCCATGTCTATATATACCTATAATAAAAGGGAGCCCCTAATCCTAAGCTCCCACCTCCTCGTCTTGAGCCGGTGATTTAAGTTGTGGGACGTATTTTAATAGGAACCTAACATATACTACACAAAAGATTCTTCAATTAAATATTTTTTAGAGGAATTAAAATTCACTCTGTTAGTAGAGGTAAAACTAATACAATAATAGATAAGTCTCTTATTGAGTTATACCTCATAATTTAATTTATAGAATACGAACAAATTTTAACTTCAGATAAATTGATTAGATGAAAGATCTTCTCTGTCAATGAACATCTATTAAATATATCGTACTCTTCATTAATTAAAAACAAAAAAATTAATGAACAAATGAATTACATGTACAAAAAAATAAGTGTTCCGTATTAAATTGGGGTTCACATTCCCACATTCAACTATCATGATTATTTAGAGGGAAAAAAAAAGAACTAACTATCATGATTCTTCGGCATCACACCCACCCCCACACTGATTTCAGTTTTTTATTTTCTTTTTTCTTTGTAAGCATAGTCAGACAAAAAACGTATATGAGCATTGGATGCATACGCAAAGTAAAAGAAAGAGAAAGGGAAAGATGATGAGAGAGAGAGAAAGAGAAAGCAGCCTAGAGAATTAAAAGAAGAGGTTACACGTTTTGGTGTTGTGTAGCGGGGAAAGTCTAGCATGGTCACAATCGCTTTTAATTCAGACATGACTTACATACGGAGTAAGTCTGCAGGCCTCCATATTTCACATACTTACAATATCTGTTTCATAGGGAATTTTTCCTGTGTGTAGTGGCAATAGTAGTTTTTTTTTAATAGGAAAATCATTGTCATTAATTAATATCGAAGGTTACATGGGGTAGGAGAAAATTTGGTGAGTCTCCAAACTATTGAGACGAGGTTCTACTCTTCGTTGCATATTTAGCAAAAACATCTGCAGAAGTATTACACGTCCTATGAATAAAAGATAGATTGGCTATACTAATCCCCAGAATATTCTTAATCCGACTAACTATGTGGCCTAATGGAGATAGGTCTTCTTATGCCTGATTCAGTTGTTAACCAGAACTTGACAATCGCTTTCTATAAGACAGGGTTGGCAACCTTGGCACATTGCAAATTTGAGCCCCTCCAGCAGTGCTTTTTCTTCCGTATGTTCGGGGTTAGATAAATTTGTAGCAAACTTTGTAAACCCTCCCACAAAAGCTCATTCGTGGTCCTGTACTATAGCACATAGGATCCATCAACATTCAGCTTCAAAAACCCATTTGTAGGTGGCCTCCAACCCATGCGCGTAAGAGGAGTCATGTTTTCATCAACCATTTGTTGTTTTCTCTCATTTGTCTGATCAGGGCGAGCAAATATTTTTGCCTTGCCTTTTAGTATATACCTTATTTGGTTATAGTCCGGCAAAGGTTGGCGAGCATTACCTTGACCTACTGTTGAAGCTAAAACGTTGGTGTATTCCGCTGCGCAAAACCATAGCGAGATTTGCTACTTCCTCAGCAGACTTTCCTTTTCCTTCAAAGACCTTTTTGTTTCTGTTGCAACAGATGTTTCAGGCAACAAAAACGAAGGGAGTGACGATTTCGTCTCCACATTCTAAAATAGGAATGAAGTAGAAAGGAAATATGTCTTTTGTAATGATAAAATTACTGTCAAAACTAGTGTAGAGAAATCTGTTAATCAAGCATCACATAGTAAAACTTTTAAGATCTCGCCAATCTGATTAATTTGAACTTATAAGTAATCCTAAACAAAAAGTAAGAGAAAATTTGTGTAAACCGTGGCTTTATCCAAATTTGATGAACACCAAAAGATTACTTGCGTGATTTGATCCACTCATCTAGGGCAAGTTGACATGCATTTCCAACTTACTCATGTCCTCTACCTTCAAATAACATCAAGAAAACAATCGCTAAAACTCCAGTGTGGAATAAGTTTCGCATGTATTTCGCACATGCGAAATTTATTTTTGCCAGTTGAATCAAATTTTGACAATTGATATAAATACTAAGGTTCGGTTGGTATAAATATCAAGGTTCGGTTTAAAGGTCCGATCTTTCTATATCTCGAACAATTTATGTGGGAATATAATCAACCATCCTCTAGTAAGGTTGATTATCAATGGGGCTGAAACACCACAATAAATATAAAATAAACTTATTGATACAGTAACTCAAAGGACGAGTGAATTCTACATAGAGAATCAAACACAAAGTAACTAAAGAATAATCTTAAAATATCATATAAAGTCTACCAATGACATGGCTGAAA
>JAOWBF010000039.1:1533380-1543626 GCA_028566175.1 Vinca major
GTGCAGAACGGAAAAAGTTTCACACTCGAGAAACTTTTTTCGTCCGTTAAATTAAAATTTTGACGGTTAACATTTATTTTAAAAAAAACATATCATCTGATTTTTAAAATAAGTGTTCGCACTAGCACTTATTTTTAAGTTAAAAACACATACTCTAAAGTATTTCTTATATACTGAAAAACTTGTTCCGAGCCAGACTAAAAAAGGAGAGGATCACACATCCTGTCCACTCACATTTCCTAAGATTCCCTGCATACCCTTTCCTGCCCCGCATTTTCTTCCGGGCAGTTCATCCACAGTCTAATATTCATCGGCGATACGTCGCTTACTCGCTTCCGTACAATCTCTCATGACCGTAAAACTCGGGCAGCATCATGTTCTTTTCAACAGTCATCAGATCCTGGAAGCTCAAAGTCTTCAATTTTAATAAACTCCATCTCCATTGACACTGTAAAAACCTATATAAATGTGGTGATATATACATATACTTGTATCTATATCTATATATAGACATAGTCTTGAAGACAATTACTGATTCGTGTTTTTGCAAATCAATTTATTGACATTGAAGTAAGTTTAATCGTTTATGTGCGAATTTTTAGCTACCGGTGATCGGAAATATGTTTGATTTTTTTTATCTTTCAGTTTCACATATCTATAGCGAGAAAAAATGTGGCGATTAGCTCGATCTGCGGCGTCGAGTCTCAGTCGTTCGCGGAGGTTCTCGACGGCGATACCTGGTCCTTGTATGGTGCACAAGCGTGGAGCTGATATTCTTCACGATCCGTGGTTCAATAAGGTTTTTATTTTTCATTTTTATTTTTTTTAGTTTATTTCTGATAGGAATATTACTGTAGATGATTTTGTTGAATTTCCTTCTCTTGTGAATGTTGATGTTTGCGGTAGAAGTAGAAGTAGAAGTTTCATTGCAAATGAAGAATTATAGGAACTTATTTTCCTTAATGTGAATTCGATCCTTGTAAATGAGGATTATAGTAACTTACCTTTGAATTTGATAATTCCTTTATTGTTATTTTCATTATTATTGTTTTTATTTCTGTCAATTTCGAAGTCCTAACCGAGCTTACTAGTTGTTTTCTGAAACATTTTTCCTTATTTGTTGTAATTATGTGTACTATGTTTTTTGAACTTTAGTGCTGCTATTGTGATTTTTGGAGATTTTGGTACTGTGCCATTAGCTTCAATTTGAATTGCCTTGCACCTAGTAGATAAGTAGATTATCTTATACTACAATTCCTAATTTATTGCTAATAGGCATTCATTTTTTCATTTTAAATAATGATTTATTGACATACTACTTCATTAAACATGGACATATATTACTGAAATCCTTCAAATGCAGGATACAGGATTTCCTATCACGGAAAGAGATCGATTGGGACTCCGCGGTCTGCTCCCACCCCGTGTTATATCATTCGAACAGCAATATGATCGTTTCAGTGAGTTCGATACCCTCTCGTTTCATGTGCTCTCTCCTTATACTCAGTTGTTAACTCCCTCCAACAAACTTGTACTTGTTTTTTTTTGGAAAAGAAGTGAGGGTTATTAGGAAGTAGAAAGTCCGGAATGAAGAGAAAACAGAATTATTACTGAATGATAAAGTCTATGCTTTTTTTTTTACTGGATCGGGGTAGAATCCCATGGAAGTGGTTGGTCTCACAATTCTCTGAAGACTAATAACATGGATAATTTGTTCCTGGCTACAATAATTCTTCTCGACTCTCTTCCTTTCGATATTTTGCTGCATATTCAGAAAAGTTCTGTAAGATCCCATCTTTTATCTCTGTTTATCTATGAAAATCTTCAAATGACTTTAAATTAATTTAATAGAAGAAACAATAAAAAAAATAAAGGAAAATAATGAGCATAAAGCTTGCACATCTTGATTCAGGTTATGTGCAGCAGTGCATATATATTTTTTAATGTGGCAGGCTGACGGTTTCAGTTTTACAGATGTATTATTTGAAGTTTAGAAAATCATTTAACTGTCAGTCTTTTTAATCATTGATTGTTCAGTTTTAATTCATCATAACTTTCCGAGGATGTGACATATTCACTTATATATGCCATTGAATTTTATTTTCTAGTATATATATGCTTTATCAAGCTTCTAAGTACATGTATTTCTGTTAGCATGAAATTCTTTGTTCCCGTTCGAAAACAAAGATTGAAAGTTCATTTGATTGTTGTTCATTTAAAATTTTGAATATCAGTGGAGTCCTATCGGTCACTGGAAAAGAACACTCAGGGCCAACCAGAGGGTCCTGTATCTCTAGCTAAATGGAGGATCTTGAATAGGCTGCATGACAGAAATGAGACGTTATACTACAGAGTAAGTCTGGGCCTCAGTTGCAGAAGAAAGGATGCTTGGGATATCAATACTGTTTAAAGCAATTCTACTGCATTATTTGACAGGTTCTTATCAACAACATCAAAGACTTTGCTCCTATAATATACACTCCAACAGTAGGACTGGTATGCCAAAATTATTCGGGGTTATTCAGACGCCCACGTGGAATGTATTTCAGTGCCAAAGATAAGGGAGAAATGATGTCTATGATCTTCAATTGGCCAGCTCAGCAGGTATTATGTGACCTTGGAGATGGTAAATACATTAGCCGTGCTCTTTTACTCTTTATTGCTTGCAGTTACGCTTTTCTTTTAGCTAAGGTTTCTGCCAAATACATAGTAGGAAATTTGGATCCGTCTGAAATAAAATGTATGCAATGCCTCCAATATTATTGGAAACAACACCATAAATGCATGAAGCTAGAATCTTTGATGTTGTTGGTCGGTAATTATCTTTAGGTATCTTAATTTGACAGAGACTGGTTATCGTATTAGTGGCTCTTGCAAAGAATGTAGCTGTTGATATTTGGATTTACTTGCTTAAAACATAACCTTTGTTGTAGTTACAGAGTTGATCGGCTAGGATAGAGATTACTAATATGGTGAGGATTTTGAAACCTCAAAGTTATGGGATTTGGACAGTTATTTACTAAAAAACTTTAATTTAGCTGTCTTTGATTCTGTATCCTGTGAATGCATGTACTAATTAAGTATGTTTTACTGATTGCTTTATTTTATATCTTGGGCTAGATTTTACTAAAGGAATTAGGAACCATGAATGAACTTATTGTTGTCCTGTTTTGTCTTTTCCTTGAATACTATATGAGTGGTTTTATTGATAATGGTTAACGATATACTTGCAGTAGCTTCAGATAGGATACTGTCATTAAAAATTACTCAAGTGACTAAGCTCTTAATGTATAATGCAGGTGGATATGATTGTGCTGACAGATGGAAGTCGTATTCTTGGTTTAGGGGATTTGGGAGTTCAGGGAATTGGTATACCAATAGGGAAACTTGACATGTATGTAGCAGCTGCTGGCATCAATCCACAAAGGGTCTGTATTACCAATTCTTTGTTATCCTGATTCACCATTGTTTTGGTGCCTTCGCTTGTTTGCAAACATCTACTTGTGATATGTTCATTTGCACTGTAGTAAACAGGTTTCCACCAATTAACATAGCTTCATATGGGCTTTATTGTCTGGTTAACAATATTCTCCTCATTTCTTATCCATGCGATGATAGATCTAGACATTTGCTTCATTGCTTTGCAAAAGGTCTAGCTAGCATCTTCCGCGGTCATGTATGATCTAGTGCAATGATAGACTTCTAGTAAGTTCATGGAAGAATAATTCCTTGTCTGATAAACATATGAAACATCTTTGTAGAACATTCTCTTAACTGGTAATTTTATATTTTGTTGTTACTGCTACTAGTCTGCTATATTTTAACCTGTTTGACTATCTCCATCTCTGACAGATACTCCCCGTTATGCTTGATGTGGGTACAAACAATCAGAAGCTTCTTCAAGATCGACTCTGTGAGTTGATTTATCTGCTTTTACTCCAATATATGATTAGTTGTTTCTCGTTTCCTTTTTAACCCCCTATGCTCAAGTTTGACGCCATAAAGACCAAGAAATCTGAAGAGAGAAAACTTCTTTAATCAAGATGAGCTAGTATGTTAATTTGCTATTCTGATGATCCTAAGCTAGAACAAAGGAGAAATATACTGAATATGCTTGTTCTGATTTGACTTTCGCTCATGTCCCTTAGCTTCTTCACTCCTCAATCAATGAGATAGCATAATAAATGTAGCTAAGCTCATTCTGCAATTTCTATTTTTGGAATCTGGCCAAGCGATAATACCAGAAGTATCTCAACTCGTTTACAACTACTCCCACATATACATATTAATTCAATTTTCAAATAAGTGATGAATCTGACACAAGTTTGGGATCCGAAAATTCCTTTGTCCCTTTTATCTTTTTTTTTTTTTTGTTCAAGATAAAACATCCTTTTGTGACTAGAGAATATACAAAGCAGGGGATAATTTATTAGTCTTGTTGATGGACACCTGTATGCTGGTTCATATGGCATATTTTGTTTTAAAAGTCACCAAGTGTAATGCTGCTGAACTAAGTAACAGCCCTTTACCTTTCCGAAGCAAATTATATATCTTTCTAATCAAGTTTTCTAGTTGACAGATCTGGGATTAAGAGAGCCGAGATTGGAAGGAGAAGAATATTTGTCAATAGTTGATGAATTCATGGAAGCTGTCCATGCACGTTGGCCGAAAGCTATTGTGCAGGTGAAATTATTTCTCTAAGGATGGGACTTACTTATATGTCAATTGACTGCATACTGACTATCAGTGATCAAATCAATCTTATCAGTTTGAGGATTTTCAAATGAAATGGGCTTTTGAAACACTTCAACGGTATCGGAAAAAGTTTTGCATGTTTAATGATGATATACAGGTAACCAACATCAACTGCCTAAGTTTCTGTAGCATCAAGAGATGCTGTCATCTGATAGGACTTTGGTGTTTACTCAGCTTTTCTTCATGTTATCTAGGGAACAGCTGGTGTTGCACTGGCCGGGCTACTTGGAACTGTTAGAGCGCAGGGTCGACCATTGTCTGAATTTGCAGATCAGAAGATAGTTGTTGTCGGAGCTGGAAGGTAGTGAGAACAATTGTTTGGTCTCAACTATGACAATCTAGTTTTAATTTATCAAAGTCTCTGGATTATTCCCAGGTGTTTGCTACAGGCAGCTTATCATTTTGAATGCTTACCTTTTCTCTTCCTGTTTCTTTTGTAAACCAAATTTGGAAATAGTGCTGGGCTTGGCGTTCTTAACATGGCACTACAGACCGTTTCAAGAATGGCAGGGCCTACAGCAAATCCTCACCTTTTTCTGCTTGATAAAGACGTATGGTTCTGAAAGCATGACTTTGCTCAGCATCTGTTAGTCTGCTAGAAATATTTTGTTATAACGCTGCATTTGTTTGAAAGTGTAATATAAAGTCTTTGGTCAAATTTGATCGACAGAAATTGGGTGTGAATGCAGGGTTTGATCACAAAGGAAAGAAAAGGTATTGATCCTTCCGCTACCCCATTTGCTAAGGCACAGGGAGAGGTGGAGGGGTTAGGACTTCGGGAGGGCGCAAATCTCCTTGAAGTGGTAAATTTTTACTCAACATTAGGTGTCTAATATCATTTTGATATTTTCCACAAAAGAAAATTGTTTGTTTTTAAGGCAATACCTTGGTCGTGGATGCTTCGGAATGTAGGTTAAGCATCACCATCTTTGTCATACCTATGAGACAATGAGAATTACTAGCTAATGAAAACATGAATATTATGCAGGTGAAGAAGGTCAAACCTCATGTGCTTCTTGGCTTATCTGGGGTGGGAGGTATTTTCCACGAGGAGGTAGGTCCTTAATTGTGTTTGACTTTGACCTCACTCATATCGCGTGATGTTTCTGCTCTGTTTTTAATTAGTTGCAGGTAGATTAACTGGAATAATGTTCTATAAAATATGTTCCTATGCTCTATGCAAAGTTTCTGCTTATATTTCCGTTTAACTGAAGCTTGATTCCTCTTTCATTTCAATCTCCTTAAGCAACATCATTATTTAAACATACCAGTGGACTTAAACATACCAGTGTAGACTTTCCATACTATACCAAATAGAATGCAAGAAAGATTCTCTGTTATTTCCTATAAGTTGGTCATGTGTACTTAAATCTCGATATCACTGTTACTGTTTTATGTTTAATCTTTGCTCTGATCAGTTAGATATGTTTAATTTATAATATAATATCATGTCAGCGTCGGGGCACTGTGCCATATCTGAATATACCTCAGTTGCTAGTCATGTTTCTGCTTATATTTTCTCAATATGTTCTGTTTGCAATATCTGTTTATTCTTCCAATGTCAAGTCGTTAACGGGTTAGAGTTTATCTATCTTTTTAGGCGTCAGATTATGCATGAAGGATCTGATATGGAACTTATAAGCAGAAGTTACACTTTATGATATTCAATATCCTTTCCAGATTCGTGGGCAGTTATATATTGTGACTCTGACTACATTTAATGATATCAATTCACCTTCTTCTTGGACATAAATCAGGTGCTCAGGGCAATGCGAGAATCTGATTCCATTAAACCTGCTATATTTGCAATGTCAAATCCCACAATGAACGGTTTGCCTCTGAACATTCTTAAGGATAGGAATGTATTCCGTGCATCCTGTGTAGTCATATTAAACTATATTCTATGTTCTGAAACAGCTGAATGTACTGCCATGGATGCTTTCAAGCATGCTGGTGAAAATATTGTTTTTGCAAGTGGGAGCCCTTTCGAGAATGTTGATCTTGGTATGTATTCTTTCTTTTTTTGTCATTTTTTTTTAAAATTTCGTGGTCATAATTTGAAGGAATGATATTTCTTGTAGACCCGATGCATATCAGATTATTTTGGCAGATCATTGCATAGGCTTGAAAATATGTCATTGAAATGATTTAAGCTAGAACTTTTTATTATGGACATTATGGGAGTGTGGTTATTGATTATTTTTAAGTTGTACTACTGCAATTTATGCTTAAAGTGCCTTCACTAATCATACTATTTCGTGCAGGGAATGGAAAATTTGGCCATGTAAACCAAGCAAATAATATGTACCTGTTCCCTGGGTCAGTGCTAATATTATGGATGTTGACAAATTTACTTGCTTTCTGTGTTTGATAATCGCTCAACTATTTTGTTTTGGCTGATACAGAATTGGTCTGGGAGCTCTTGTATCCGGTGCTCATATTATCACTGATTTCATGTTGCAAGCAGCATCAGAATGGTATAATTACCACATCACCTTATGTTTAGCATTGATGTCCCCGTAATTATTGGGTTTTAAGATATTATCCACCAGTGCTTTTTTCTAATGTCAACATGAACCCATTCTTCCTGGCTGGTCTCAAGTTTTCTGCACCAATATTGTTTTCCTTTCTTTTAGTGGGGAGTTGAAGTTATTTAGGGAAAGATCTAAGAATTCAAGGGGCAAGAACCATTTTATTGCTGGTTGATTGAGATATAATTTGGACCTCCATTTTTCTTTTATTTTTGATTTCAAGCTTCATTGGTTTTTTGTTTTTTTAGTTTAAAATTCATTCAATTGGATTATTTCATCTTCCATAACCTGAACTCTTGTTACTTCAACTCATTATAACTGCATGGGCTGTCCCTTTCTGTTTTGTTCTTCATTAGAAGTCGTTAACAATTTCCTGTGATAAATTTATTGCCTGAACTTGAATTTCTTGCTCATGTTAGCCTTAAACTGGAAAATACTTTTCCTTCGTATTGTTATCAACATGTCTACTAATGCAGCTTTGCTTCTGCAGCCTTGCATCTTATATGACGGATGATGAAATTCAAAATGGAATCTTATATCCATCTATAAATAGGTGAGTTCATTAAGACTATACGAGCATACACATATATTGTATCATAAAATGTATAACCCATTGGACACATGTTGTATTTGAACTGAACTTTGCTGCTATCCTCATAGAAATCGTAGATAAGCTGTGTATAGATTTCCTCGCGTGTTTTACAGAATGGACACGGGACTTAAAATATGATGACTAAAGTTTGTGGATCTAATTGTATATCCAACAAGATGTGAAGGGACTTGTCTGATAGAGTTTTCCTGGTGAACCAGTTATGTCAAAATAGTCGGGTTAAATTCGGAAGTAAAACGTAAACGGCATATGAAATTTCTTCCCTATTTAGTGGATGATTACTGATTCATGCTTGTGGACTTTTGTAGTATTATGGACATTACAGCAGAAGTTGGTGTTGCCGTTTTGCGAGCTGCTGTTGTTGAAGAGGTAGCAGAATGGCATAATGACGTGGGATCTAAAGAACTGGCAATCATGCTGAAGGTAAGCTTTCAACACGTCTAGCAAGAAAACATTTTACCAAAAGAAGATATAATGACTTTTCAAAAATGGAAGAAAATATTGTAAGAACAGTATGAAATGATATGTAACAAATAACAATGTTAAATATAAGAATTCCGAATGTGACTGTTAATTTATATTGGTGAATGCAGGACGAGACCGTGCAGTATGTCAAGAGCCATATGTGGTATCCCATTTACAGTCCACTCGTTCATGAGAAATGAACTTCCGAAGATTGGGTGAGGGTTATTCATCTCCAAACTGTCTTTGTGAGCATTATAATGTTAAAAAATTCAATTGACCAATTCCCATCTTTATCATTGAATTCAGAGGATATAGTAGACAACCCAAAGATAAGCAGGTTTGAGAAACAAGCCCTTGAATTTTGATTCTTGAGCAACCTATTTGTTCTAAATGTATCCTTACCCTACGGGCTAGGGAGTGATTGCATATTTTTATATATTATCTTTTAAAACCAAAAAAATATATATCTATAGAAACTGTGATAGACTATAACAAGATTACGATGGCAATTAAAGATGTTTCAGTGATTCATCAATAAGCATTTCTTTGCTTCCTTAAATGATAGTTTTAATCTTAGTTTAAGACAGGTGATGCCTCATTCTTTTTGTTGATTAAATGCCTGATAAATGATCATGGTCCTCCCGACTCTCTGTTCATGACGAAGCTTTTGTATCGTATTCCTAATATAATATGATATTACCTTCGTTCCACATTATCTATCCACTTTGTGTTTTGTCCGGATTATTTCTTTTAAATTTACTAGTTAGTGATGGAGGAATCCTGTGAAATCACTTTATATATTTTTTATCACTTTATTATTTTTTTGACTAAATATATTACTATAATATTTATTATTAGCTAAAAATAAACTGACATCATTTTTTACCGTAACCAAAAATAATAGATAAGTAATAAAAATGAAAAACGTAAATAATTTAGTGACAAAAATAAGTTATTAACTCTTTGCGAATATAATCGCTAAGGAGATACTTACGAAAGATGTGAAACACTAAGGAGAACTGAACGGAACAGGACATAATTTGCAGTTGCAGGTCCAGTATCTGGATCACTACAACAAGTCTGCTGAAGGAATCCGCAATCTTGGTCCATCTTACTGGGCACAAATACAGTAAACAAACAACAACCGAAAGCCTGGCCCATTTTCTTATAATGACCAGATACTTGGACAATATTGTCTTCATTCAATGTTCTAATTACATTTTATGGACGTAGGTAAGGGTGTGCGTTTAATAATTCAGTTTGATATCGGTACGAAATTTTGGGATGAAATTCGATTTATATTTTTTTTATTAAACCGAACTAAAGTATAATAGTTTGAAAACTGAAATTACCAAACCAAAATAATTTCAGTTCGGTTTGGTATGGTTCCGTAAAAACTGAAATAACAAATTCAAATTTGAGTGCAATATAATAATTCAAACTAACTCATAGCTACTTATTACTTTTAGATATCCCAACAAATATTATGAAAATTTTATACCAAAAGTTAAAGCATAGTTGGTATAGAGAGAATACACACTATAAAAACATAACTGATCTATATGTAAAATTATTAGTGACTCAACTCCGATGCATATCTTAACATAATTGTTCACTAAACATGGGCCAAGGATTAGTCTGACACCGTTTTGGGAGAAAGCACAAAACATGGCACCACAATTTTTTTGGACAACATTTCAGTCTCCGTTTTGGGTGAAAACGGAAGTGGGACTTCCATTTTGGAAACGTGGCAGCGCGCGCGTGGGGTGACATGGCATCAAGTGAAAACGGAAAAACGGAAGTCCCATTTCCGTTTTCACTTGAAACCCTAGCAAACCCTATTTGGCCCGTGACCCTCAAAACGGAAGTCCCACTTCCGTTTTCG
>JAOWBF010000039.1:1636795-1647670 GCA_028566175.1 Vinca major
AGGGACCACCCTGTAGCTCCGCCCCTGAGCCATATATATATATATATATATATATATATATATTGTGTGTGTGTTCATCGGAGGTATCAAACGTTTAACGTCTTTTTCTGCCCTCAATTTGATATAAATGGTATGATGCTTTAGTTTTTATTACACATTTGTGTTGAGATTACTTTTTGTGCCTTATATTTGTAATAATAAATTAGAATTAATTCTGGGTTTTGATGCTAAGTTCATGAATGAAACAACTTTAATTGCTGATTTTTAAACAACTTTTCGTCGTTTTTGTAATGATTATCCATCTGGTTCATTTATTTTTGTCGATATTTTATTGATTGATTGATTCTTTAAGCTTGTTCTTTTTTTTTTAATATCTCAGAGCTGGAATTATTAGCTTAATTGTCTCTTATATGAAAAATGTTTCTGATTTGGGTGAAAAAAAGGTGGAAATATGTTATTTTATCTGTTTATTAAGTATGTGAGGAGCAAAGAATTTGTTCCTGTTTGGGTTTTTGTGCTTCTCATTTCTTAGAGAGGAATGAACCTCCCCTCCACCTAGAGCTTAGTGATGGATCTAAATCGCGGGATGTGTCTGATTAGGAAGCCCACCGAGTCTCCAGACTTTGGGGTAGGCGAGATGAGCTGCTACAGTCCTCGTGGTTGGTTTTCCTACTGAGCTATGCTCCCGGGGGACTTGTGCTTCTCTTTTCTTATTTTCTTTTTGATTTTGATATGCAGTGTACTTGTTTTGTACTTTCATTTTGGCCCCCTTTTTTCCGTCTGCTCCAATTTTGTGGTTGAATGGTTCTTTTAGGTACTGAAGTTTGAGTGAATCGACGGTGTAACTTGAAATGGAGACTGGTATTGATCCCTTGGAATGTCTGGAACTGATATGGTGCTGAGCATCTTCAATTTCTTGGATGATCCAGGCGATCTAGTTAGTGCTAGTAAAGTGTCGCGCTTTTGGAGGCATTTTGGTGAGCTTTTGAAAGTTTGTATAAATACCTATTTTCTTAAAAAAAAATTCTTTGTTTGATTTTGTCATACGTGTTCATTGATGTGCTAGTATTTGATTGCTTCCTTGAATAATAATATTATTCATTCATATTATTGACGCGAATTAGATGTTGATTCGAAAACTAGCAGTTTGTAAATGCTCTGATTCTTGAATAAGTCTCTCCTTTTCCGGTTCATGTTTTCTGGGTGTCTTCTTTTGCATGTAGTGTAACCATATCTGTGCTTTTCTTTTTTCTACAGCATTGCTGAAAGAGCGTAAATTTAGCCCTGCTGATGACCTTTTTTTTCTTCACAGTGGTTTCGAACGAGCTTTCTAAGCAGCTCTGTCTGGAAATATTTCCTCAACTATTGAGTATTTCTCACATAACTGAACCCGACTGCAAAACCATAAGACTAACAGATGCTGGCTCTAGCAAGTGCATGGAATGGGAGATTCTAAAGAAAGAGCACCAGGTTTATGTTGTTCTACTTCAAGCTCTTACAACACTGACATCCTATCCGGTAGATTGCATATCAGATGCAGTTAGTGCTTCCAGCACGGATAATTACCCAGATGAAAGCGTTGTTAATACTCTAGATCCAAGGTACAGATTCTTAACGACTCTAGATCCAAGGGCCAGATTCTTAAGGAGATCGTCATACTGGTCAAGCAAGGGACAAAAAGATCCAGACGTTCCCGAGACACTAATCTACAAATTACAAGCTGATCTTTGTGTTATTACCGAGATTGACATACAACCTTTTGAAGGTATATATTCATATTCCTTGAATTTCTGTTCTTTCACCTTTTTGAGTTTTTTCATCTTTTCTACCTCTAGTTCCACTATCAAAAGACAAAAAGACCCTATCGTTTAGGACATCTCATGCATTCTGTTGTGTTGTTTTTTCTAGCATTTTTCCAGCCAGGTGATCCGATATACTCTGCCAAATCCATGAGATTCCGACTGGGCCACCCTAGAAACCAAACTGATGTAGAGAATGACCTTTCTAACTTGTCATTGCCAGAGTCAGCTGATGACATATTCATATGGACATATACTTCTCAGAAATTTGCAATGACTCAGGTAAGCTTGGTGTTGGAAGAATGAATATGTATTTGTTGGACGGTACTGAAAGCCTTTTTTTTTTAGATAAAAAAATAAAAAATATAAAAAAAATTATTGGAGAAGGGGATGGTTGAACTCAGGACCTATGCTTCCGACTCGTAAATGATGCGCTGACTGAGCTTCCTTGGCACTACAAAAAGCCTGAATAACCTTTTACATGCAGGAAAACCGCTTGCAGCGATTTAAGCTCCCAAAACCTGTTCTTTGCATTGGAGGATTTCTGCTGATCGAGCTGTCTGGTAGGGTTCAGAGGCAAGAAATGGATGGCTTATTCTATATATGGTTAGTGCAACTTTATTCAATTATCGTGTTATCGATGTTAAAAGATGTGCAACTCCACGAACTTCGGAAGCCATCTAATTCAGCCACACTATCTATGCAGTATCTCTCATGTTAAAGTCCTGGGGCGGCCCTTGTCTCCAGCGTTTCACGTGGAGGTTGTTGAGCCATCTGGGAGATTCTTGTTGAAATACTTCCCCGATCAGCTAGGTGATACACTGCAAATGTCTTCCAATGGAAAAGATCCCGAGACTACAATCTTGATAACAACAGAAGAAATGATTTGGGGACGCATAGGTATTTTGCAGTACTTGGTGAATGAAAATCAGGAAAATGACGATGTCGTTGAATAGGACGAAGATGTGAATGAAGTGGGACAATTAGCCCTGTGATTCGACGTTTTGGTTCGTTTTCCTTGTGGTTTTTGCTTCTATATATGTACAACTTCTTCCTTGGAGTTTAACTGCTCTTTTAGAAACTCCATAGAATTTCATCCGGTCTTTTTTTAAGCTCTGGAAATTCTTGTAAATGCGAGATAAATGTGCATCTCCAGTGATTAAAACCTTGTTATGTTATATGATGGTAGTAATAAGATTACCTCCAAAAATCTTATGACTTTTTCTTCTACTCATACATGTTGAATAATTTGTTTTGAGATAGAACAATCTCTCCTATCTAGTACAGGAAAAGACAATTATCGCTTCTTCTCGAAGGCAAAAAAAAAAAAAGGGAACGAAATTGCGTAAAGCGAACTCGGGAATGAGAGAAAATCAACAGTTGTCTGAATTCTTGCTTCTATATATTGTGCAAACCAGGTTCCAGTGTCTTAGAACTATGTTCTAAGCCATGAAGGCCAAGATCACAAACTTTTAACTTCTACAAAAGAGTAAAAACAGAACAAACCAACTGTAGCATATAATTCTCTAAGAAAAGCCAGTTCTCTATTATTAGAGAATAGATAGAAGAAGCAGAGAAAATACAAGACTGGCGGCTTTCAAGTTTAGTAGATAATACTAATCTTGCAGCGTGCAAATTGTTTACAGTCGCATATTGACGCTGTTCCAACTATCATATATGGATAATTATTTTGCTGTGGCATTGATGCTGAGTCCCTCATTTCAAGTTGCCTTGGTCTTTGGTGCTGCCGGTAGCAACTGGACAACAAAAGCAGCAGATATTACTATCATGGAAAGCGGCATATGCCCAACAATTAGCAAGTAACAATGTAAGATCACATGATGCTGCCTAAATATCTTATACCAACAGAAAAATGCAATCTCCGTGGCATGAAAGTTGAAAATTTGCTAACGAGCATCCTTGGTTTGTACAAAAGAAACCACTAAATCATGCAAGTAACGTTCATGCAGAGACATCAAAATATCCCAGGAATTCATACACTAGTATAAAAGCCCTGAAACTCATTAAATTACGAGAGATGAGAGAGAATTTTACGAGAGATTAAAGTCGGCAACATACTTCTCCGGCTGCCACCTTTCACTTTTCTTTAACAATTTATGTAAAATTCTACGTATAACACGGAAGCACTCTCAGAGACATGTTCGGTGGACAATCTCAAACACATGCTAAGATGTATGTGATACTATAAGAGACACGACATATAAGCATTTTACTGACTCAAGTGTTCAAAGTATTAACCGTCACTGATACAATGAGTAATTTAGAGTCGGTAGATACCTGATAACAAGATATCAAAGAGCTAACAAATCCAAAGCCTCCCGTCACACGAGGAGTAACTTTCTTGGGGGCCAATTGAAGCAATCCAACTGCAACAACTATATCTATTCCCGCCTTGATCAGAGCTAGGGATCGCTCATTTGACTTTTGGAGTTTACTACGGTATTGCTCATTCTGTAATGAGAAAACAACAAGACCCAGAGGAGGAAAAAGATTGTTAATGGAAAAGGTTCAAGGCAAAATCAATGATCTTATTACATTGTTAATGATACTGCAATAGACAACCTTATATTTATCAGTATTCTTAAGTTCCTTCTCTATCTTCTTCATTGATGCAGAAAGCCTCCCAAGCTCCCCTAGCTGGAAATGAAAACGTTGAAACAGATCAGAGAAACAATTTATGAAAACTACAGCGGAAGTAATCATCAAATAAACTGCGGCTTCGTATAAGCAGCACGCAACAAACCTCAACCAAGGTGGTAAAAACTGATGAACCCATCCAACAGAAGAGAGAGATCCTACCAATCAGCTCGGTACGTTCTTTGTTCTGCATTAAGAAATGATGTGGATTAATCTCCGGTAGATGTTTTGGCAATTTTCTCCGTAACTCTCAAAGACTGGGGGAAAAAAGTTCATTTTCACACCTTATAGATGCCTGTCCTACCAAGCCACACAATTTGATCAAGGAATAAGAAGGTTGACAACAGTGCATTCTTGGACTGCAAACAACAATGTTGGTAGGAAGTTCGGAAACCAATAAAGAAATTCTTAATAAAGCATGCTTGAGAGAGAATTAACTCGCACCTTTCCCAGCAAAATGAGTGGAAGTGGAGTGCCTGGAGCATTTGGGCTGATAAGAGCATGCAAATCATTGATAAACTGTAAACACAAGATACCGGCGTCAACAAAGTAAAAGGCTCAATTTTTTTTCCAATGACTACTCTCTATGAAAAAGATTCACCCCAGATTGTTATAAATAAATATCACAATGGCAGAATGAGTATATATTAGATAAAAAAGAGAAATAATTAGCAAATAAAGAATATTTGGTATCCCATTATGTAACTATGGAGGATAAATGGCTAAGGAGATCAGTATTAAACTAAGGAAGTTAGAGGAAAAAGGGGCAACCAAATTAATGGAACAATTAGATGATGAATTTGACTCCGAAAATTCCGACGGAGAGTCAGAGATGGAGATTGAGGCATACCATCTTGGAACGGTACAACACATCTCAAACTCCAACAAATCGGTAGAGAAATCAAAGCGTAACAAATCGGGTAAACTTAAAAGAAGCATTTCTGGTATGAAGCTCCTACATACTAAGCAATCTCCTTTTATTATTGGAGTTGGAAAATGTAAGAAACAATCCATCAATAATCAGAATGGTAGAAAGGATGAGGAAGGTCAGGCTCTACATCGACCGAGTGCTGAGGGAAATGGGGATGATCTCCAACAGTAGATTTGTTTCCGTTATGCTGTTATTAAGGCTTTTCATCCGTCGGATGCCAGATACTGGTGTGTCGCACTGTTACAAAGAGGCCAACGCTTGTGTCGATGGTCTTGAATTAGCTGGAGGATTTGCTACATCCTCTGTTATTGATATTTTCAACTCTCTTTCCCCTTCTGTCAGCCACCTAGTGGCAGGGGATGCCCGTGGGGCTACTTTTGTTACGTTTCTTTTCGATACTTCTATCCATATCCAAACTTTTGTTGGCCTTATAGCGGCAGGATATGGACAAGAAATCTTATTAGTTAGACCTAAGTGTCATATCTTTGTACCCTACCCTTTGGGTTAGGTTGTCTTTGTTTTAATATATTTCCTAATTAACAAAAAAAAAAAAATAGTCATCGTGAAAAAGAAAGAAGACAATTCAGAATAGAAAATTAATATGAAGAAAAGTAGGTGGTTTAGGACTGAAGGGAGACCAGACGACTCAGAATAGTAGGATGAGGGGCGTGCTTTGATGAAAATATAAATAGTCCTCAAGTTGGGTTTTTTGATGTAGGTATGTGCTAGCAGTTCAAATTGATCTAATTAATTTAAATGTAAAAATGTCGTAAAAGTCATTTTTCAATAATAAACAAAAAATTATTAGTATTATTCTTTTTTTACAATTTTACGGTCAATCAATGTTTTAGCCACTTTGTAATTAGCCCTATTTTTTAATTTATGTTTGACAAATCTTCTTAGAAGTTGTTACCATCATAGTACCTTTTTTGGCGCTTTGAAAAGAATTTATTACAAAAATGCGTTCTTATCTTGCATACCTTGAACCTGTTAAATAATTTCTTTTGTTTCCTAACTAATTCACAAATTGTTTTTCGAATAATTTATTCGTAATTTAAATTGAACTAGAAGCGTCTGAGTGTGCTATCTACTTTATACTAAAGAACGTTCAATAAATTGTGAGTTTTTAATCTGCCTTGTTTTGACTCTAAAAAGATGAGAGAATGGTTTAAGAGTAAAGATTTAATTATGTGTTGGAAATGAACAAAGTATTTTATTGATAATAGACTTAGTCTGTTACAGATTCAAATCACCAGGGTTGGCAATAGAGTCACACTGGATTAATTCGGGGGCATCCTGACCTCTACATCTGGACAGTAAGGTGTTCAATTTGGTTCAGGACCCTCGTTCAACCTAAGACTTGATGAGACACAAACTCAACAAGAGGATCCACTGCTCTCGCCAGAGTCACCAGCTGAGGAGTCTATGTGTCGACACCGAAGGCGCGAAGTTCATAGAAACTGAGCATGGTAGTGCCCTAAGAACGAGATATGGCCACACGTACTATCTGAGGAAGAACCTAAAAAAAAGGTTTTATACACACTGATGGACCAGCAGAGAAGACACTGAATTTATTTTATGTTACATACGATTCGTTTTTACATTGTTGAATTTTATTAGTAAAATTAATGTTTTTCAAGTAAACTTGTACACATTTTTTAGTTAATAATATTATGTTTTAGAGATTTTGGAGCTTGTTGTAAAATATGGACTCTACAATTTTTAGGCAAAAAACAAAAGGAATCATGGCCGCTGCAAAAAAAAAAAAAAAAAAATTGAAGTATTTTTATCACATAGCTGCTGCCATCCCAGAGTGAATTCCCCAAATTCGTTCTGGAATTGGGAAACCCCTAGTGTTTTTTACATAGCTACTGCCATGTGAGAACGGATTCCTCAATTCCATTCTCAAGTGAGAACGGCTCGCTGACATGGCGAAGCGCGAGGGAAATACCACATCAGTTGAGAACGGATTTTCTAAATTCGTTCTCACTTGAAAACGGATTTGGGGAATCCATTCTATCAAAAAATATTGTTTAAAAAAAGGTTATCATGATTGGCCCATTATACCAAATCACGGCCAGTCCAAGACCAAGCCCTGTTACGTTATCTCAACCCTTTAATCTATAATCCCCCACAAACTAGGTCATGAATGGTCAAATCACAAAGAAAACCATCCATATGCAAAATTCTATTTCTTTTTTGTATGCTATATCCTGTTTGATAAGAGTGACTAATATTTTTTAAAATAAATAATAAAAAGATGGACCTTTTTCAATTAAGCCTAATTCTAAATCTCAAGAACTTAAAGGGGTGGCTTCTCTCTCTAGATTTTGTCTAGTGTGGAGCTCTCTTTCTCTTCCATGAGAAGTGCTCCTCTGGTGTCCTACCGGATCTTCTTGGGTTATCATTTTCCTATGGCTATGTGCTTAATGCTTATTGGTTAACCTTTTATGGATCTCAATATTGATGTTTATTTCTTATTTAGCCCGATTAACTGTGTTTTCTTAGAGTTTATTTCTTGAGTTTCCTCTTTTAGCTTTCTTCTTTGTTCTTTATCTCTGTGTCTTCTCCTGTGTTTTGTGTGGGTTGTCTTTGTGTCTCTTTCTTCTTCTTCGTCTCGTTTTTCTCTTTGTACCGTTTCTTCTTTTTTGATTTTTTTCTTGCATGGAGTCCTCTCATGGCATCTTTAACCTTCAAACTACTGGGATGAAGAATGTGCTAGTGGTAAGTAATACTTGGCTGCCAAATTACTATCAACTAAGCGTGTAAATGTGAAGGCTGTCAAAAATGTGTTGGATGTGGCTTGGAATCTGGGTGATATGAGGAGCCTGTTAAAAATTGAAGAGAACATTTTCAGGTGTACTTTTAATAATATGGAAGATATGAATAGAATCCTTAGTGCTGGTCTTTGGACTTTCAGAGGTATTCATGTAATCCTTAAACATTGGGACCCTGATTGGAGAATTGATGATTTGGACTTCTCTAGTACTAAATTATGGGTGCAAATTTATGGCCTACCACCTAAAAGAAAAAACAAGATAAATGCAGAGATTATTGGGTCCTATATAGGTAAATTTTGTTGTTGGGATAATGGAGTTCATAACAGATGGAGTGATTTCTTGAGGATTCAAGTAGAACTGAAAGTGGATAAACCCCTCACATCGGGCTGTTTCTTTGAAAGAAGGAAATAAGAATTTATATGGATTTCTTTTAAATATGAGAGGTTATCATATTTCTGCTATGGTTGTGGAAAGTTAGGTCACATTGATAATATATGTAGATGGATGATGGCGGTAGCAAACTACAGTGGTTCTATGGTGGAAATGAGAGGTAAGAAAACGTCAAATAAAAAAAATATGATGTAGTGGTTGGTATTGGTTTGATTGACAAGGAGAGAACAGATAATGGAGACAGGGTAGGTGTGGGTCTTACAGAAACCTATGGAGTAGAAGAAGGTGATGTGGCATTAATGGTGGCTGTGGAGCAAGTGAGGGTAACGGATGGTGCTACACCAATGAGATTTTTAGACACTGTGGAAGCTCCCTCCACTTGTGAACCCAACCCGGTTCTTACCTGTAAGCCCTTAGAAATCAGCCATTTTTATACCATTGGGCCTGAGCAAACCACTCAGTTAAATACCGGCCCAAGTTGTGAGGATAATGGAATTTTTTGTGAGCCTATAACCCAAACCCAAAACAACCTTCTTAAAAAACAAAGGCTGGCCTGCGGCTCAACCAACCAAAAAATCCAAACCCAGTCAAACAACAGCCCAATTTGTCAGGAAAAAGATATCTTCTGTGAGGCTATTACCCAAACCAACTTACAAAAAAAAAAAAAAAGAACCTGGCTTGCGTCTCAGTTCACCAAAAAATCCAGACGACTAAAAGGAAACTGAATCTTCAAGAATTTTCGAATAAAAAAATCAAAGGTTTTCTTCCTTTTAATAACTCTAATCTGGTACAGGAAAGCTTAGACCAATTCGATAAATCTTTCTCCAAATTGAAGATCTCTAATGAGTTAATCCCTTATAATAGCTACAGTGGAGAACAACCTGAGTCTTCTGCTTATTTTAAAAATTCGGGTTTGATGGAAGAATGTGAAACCATCAGTGTGGTTGAGCAGAGGAGGTTTGTTCGTGTGAAACGTAAAGTTGTGGTTAAAAATATTTGTTGGTCTGGGACAAGTACGGTACTTGATATAGAGGAGAAATTTGTGGAAGCTGGTAGGGGAAGTGGGATGGAGGATTCTAATTATTTTGTGGAGTTTCCTCAGGAAAGTGATGGGAACTGTGATTATGATGGAAAAAATTGTGCTGCGATATATATGAGTTATTCTTGTGGCAGTGAAGTGGAAAGTTATACTGTGAAATGTATGGCTGAGGAGGCGAGCCTAAGCACGCCCCCAAAGGAGCCATGAGAGTATTCTCCTGGAACTGTCGCGGACTGGCTGGGTCTGAGGCAGTTATGGCCCTCAAAGGGTTTGTAAATTCTGTTAATCCTTCTATTATGTTTCTTTTTGATTTACGTTTGTCTTCTGTTGATAGGATCTCTAATACTCTTCGCTCTGTTGGTTTTTCTTTGTTTTATTTTATTCCTTCCAATGGTTTTTCTGGGGGTCTTGTTATTTGTTGGCGGCAGAATGTTGCTCTCACTGTGATTGATTCTTCTGACCGTTTTATTTATTGTTCAATCTCCTCTCATCCCCCTAATAAGACTTGGCATTTGCTTGGTGTTTATGGGCCTTGTATGGATGTCCTTACGAGAGACTTTTGGGATAGTTTACGTGGGAAATGTAGTAATGTCTTGGGACCTGTTTGATCATTGGTGATCTCAATAGTATGTCCAGTTCTTTTGACAAAGATGGAGGTCTTCCTTTTTCTGAAAATCTTCATAAACCTTTCATTGATTTTGTGGATAAGTGCAACTTGATTGAATTAGATTTTTCTGGATGTCCTTTCACTTGGACTAACAAACAGGGGGGTATGGCCAATGTTAGAGAAAGATTGGACAGGGGGTTAGTTAATTCTGAATGGCGTCTTTTGTTTCCTAAAGCATCTATTAATCATCTTCCTGCTATTTCGTCTGATCATTGTCTTATTTTGCTGGATACGATTCCATGTAGAGATCTTCATCCTAAACCGTTTAGATTTGAATCCATGTGGATTCGTGATCCTTCTTCTTTTTCGGTGGTTAATCAGGCTTGGTCTATTTTCTGTGAGGGGTCTCCTTTATTTCGATGGGCTGCCAGAGTTAAGGAAACTAAAAATGCTGTCAAAAGCTGGAACAAATCTTCTTTTGGTCATGTCCAGTCTGTCATTAATAAGCTTAAAAATGATATTGAGATCCATCAAAATCTTCCCCAATCTGTGTTGGTTGTTGCTAGGGAAAAAGAAATCCAAATTGAACTGGATGAGGTTCTTAAGAGGGAGCAGCTCCTATGGTGGAATAAAGCGAAGACTTTATGGATGGAAGAAGGTGATGCTAATAC
>JAOWBF010000039.1:1680604-1696921 GCA_028566175.1 Vinca major
CTTGTTCTTGACTTTGAGTCCACCCAAAGGGATTAGGATTCCATTTGGCTAGTTTTTTTTTCCCTTCAAATTTATGGGTTTTTTGCTTTGAGTAAAAAGATTCCCACTTTTCTTGGTGGTTTCTTGATCCGGGTTTTCGATTTCATACGTATTAATTCCCTATTTTGGTCATTGAATCTTGATAAATCTTGAATTTTTCTGTTCCACTAGATTCATGTGATGGTCTTGGAGGGATTTCCGAATCTAGAAAATTTTCTGATTTTCTAGCATTTTAGTGAACTAGAAATGGAAATATAGTAGTCTTTTAGCTTCTTTTTTATTGGCAGCTGAGTTTATAGAATCAGTAGGAAATAGGAGATGTTTGGCTCAGGAATGAATCTAATTACCACAATAATTGGGTTTGGAATGAGTGCTACTTTCATTGTATTTGTCTGCACAAGACTTATTTGTGGGAGGCTTCGTCGGATGGAGTCTAGGGAAATGTTTGAGGTTGGCTCAAGAACGGAATTTGAACTGGTAATTTTGATGATCCTTCTGAAGCCAAATTCTTTAAACTTTATATGTGTGTTCTTTGTTATTGATTAAATAGATTAATCTGTATATGGAAGGTCGTGCTTGACACAATAGTTAAGTGTTTACTTCCTATCCACTAGGTCAGGTCGAACCTTAGAACAACCACTTTATGGAAAAAAAATAAGGGTAAGATTGCGTACATCCGGACCTGCTTTGTGCACTGAGTACGATATTTTTTAGATTAATCTGCATCTGTTACTTGACCAATCTGGGAATCATTTATTTGCTACTTTTCGTTGAATAGATGGAACAAAGTTTTGATATTGATATTGAATGAATTGTTTTTTACCTGATTAAGCTTGTAGCTTATTTAAGAATGTGAAAATGATTAGATATGGCTGAGAAGTATACTTTGTGATACAAGGGGAAATGCGACTAGGTTCGAAAGGTTAATGTTAGATGCAGCAATGTCTATTAAAGTTCTTATTCATATTACCAATTAAACACTTATAATGTGTGTATTAGGCCATGGAACCTAAAAAGTGCCTTGTTTGTTCGATGTTCAGGCTTTAGATGAGCCGCGCCAAGGCAGTAGTTTAGTATCAAACGTACAGGTCTTGGGTTCGATGCCCATCCCCTTCTCCTGTCCTCTCCCTTCTTAATAAAAAGTAAAACAAATAACAAAAATGAAATAAAAAAGGCTTTAGACGAGCTATGGTAGAAAAGCTTATGTGCAAGTTTAAGCTTATCACACTATGTGGAAGGGGAATTCTAAATTTGGAAATATATGAAATGAAAAATGCAATCTGTTAGCTTTAGCCGGAACCTTGTGAACTCCTATGGAAACTGACAAAGGCAAGATCAAAACATCTCGGCAAAGGGTTAGTGCTAAGATAAAATTGGTCAAATGAAGATCGCAGGAAAATTTTGAACGCTTCTTGCATATTGGTGGCTTCGTGTCATCATTGTTAGCTGAATTCCCTTGTATCTATAAAGTTGTTAGGCTTGAAAGTTTGAAACTAAGCAATCAGATGAACCTTTTTACTGGCAGCCAGAGCATCGAATTAATGGTCTTGAACCTACTGTTGTTGCTGCAATTCCCACAATGAAGTTTGACCGTGAAGCTTTCAGTTCCACCGAAGATGCTCAGTAAGTTTTCTCTCTTCCATTTTAGTGAATATTGAAACTTTTTTGTGCCACAAGCATTGAACTTTTGTCCTTCATATTTGCAGGTGTGCTATATGTTTAGGGGATTATCGAGAGAAAGAGGTATTAAGAATTATGCCGGAATGTGGCCATAGTTTCCATTTATCTTGCATTGATATCTGGCTAAGGAAACAATCTACCTGCCCAGTTTGCCGTCTATCAGTACAGGACTCTATACAAACAAAATATGTTCGACCTACAGTTCCAGGGGAAACACAATCTTCCAACAATCCGGAGATTCTAGTCGAACATTCTCAAGTATGGATGTTACCTTCTGGCGAGCGATCAGAAGCCACTCCTCCTAGTGTCCAACCGCATTCTGATTCTATCGCGATAAACGTGGAGAGCAGCGTTTCTGGAGAAAGAGCTGTTCGGTCATGACATAAAAGCAAGTGGACTTCTTTTGTATGTTTGTTTTTTTTTCCTTAGCAGGAGAAATGGGATTTGGTGGGGAATTTGATTATACACTTTCTGTATATATTTCAGAATAGAAGTGCACTGATCTTTGGTTTTTGATAGCTATACAACAGATTTTGTTTAAGCATCCATTATTGGTTTTCCATCTAAATCAAGATTTCATTGTGTTTTCTTAAAATGCTCTATTCCCGCCCCTCGAGACTCTGTATCTTCTAGTACATGCGTTTTTTTTATTAAAGATTGTATGGAATTTCTAGCACAACCTTTGGCCGACTCTAGTTCATCATTTAGTACATTGACTAATACACTTATTATTACAAGTAGAGTAATATTATTATATTAAAGTGAATTAACGTGTTTGGATTAATCACATTATTAGATAATATACTTAAAGATAGATACAAGTGTTATAATGATGATGCCCACGACAACCATTTCTGTAGACTTTTCTAGAAGGAAACATTTTTCCTTCCATCCTGGAGATATTGGTTCCCACATTTTGGCAATTGGACCTTGGTTGCATCTCTCAAAGTCTATCAAGGACAAGGGCTCCTCTAATTCCAGGCAACCTATACATTGTTACTGAGAACAAGACTTTCCACTTTTGCTTTTTAATGAATTATGAAAAACATGAACTTTAAAAACTTATTTTTTTTTTCTTTTGCTACTGAGACCTTACTTAATGGAGATCGAGCTATTTTCCACTTGGACAAGTCATTATTGCCACTTTATACTTGGATGGGATTTGGTAAGCTGGTGATGCAGGTATCAGCCTAATTAATTCAGTAAGATATGATAATGTGACATAAAATTGATTTCTGAGTGATTCAAACTCGTAATTTTTCTATAGGCAAGTTTGGAGTCACATAGATCAAATGTGAAAATAGTTGAGCCAAAAAAAATAAGGGAAGAATCGATTCATTACGTTTGATCTTACGTCTCACTCATAATATTGCAAATAGAGGCTCTAATTAATAAACAATGTAAGTGAAATATAACACTAAACTAATAAGTAAACTCCACTCCCACCTTCCAACTGAGTTGAGCTCACAGAGGATGAGATGACAATTGAAGAGAAAAGATGTTTCCTTAGTGGCTTTTGTTTTAATTTATGGGGCTGGGAAGAAACTTCAAATTAGAAGAGAGAATTAATAAGTGCATTTTTAATATGTATAACTGTAAAATAGCATATTTGATAGTTTTTTCATCCTTAAAAAAATAATTTAATTTAAAAAAAAAATTATAGATTGTGGTGAGTGGTTACCTACCCATTTAGAAAATGTTTGCTGTTGGCACTTTAAATTTCGGTGTGGTTCATTCAGCTAATACTTTGTAGTTAGATTGATTGTCAATAGGTGGTTCATCCAGTTCTTTGATATTATCGATTTTGACGGCTCAAATTAAAATTAAAAATAAAGATTTGTGTTTGAAAAATTAATAGGTATGGGCTTTTTTGCCACATGTGACTCTCCTACACCACCTTCCCCAAACTCAAACCCAAACCCACAAAGAACCTCATGCCTAAAAGATCATCTCCGAGGATAGGAGTCAAGCTAGAACTGTTGACAGCAGAAAGAATTAGACCAATTGGAATTCTGTAGTGTGTGTGAAAGAGGATGGTGTTGGCAGAGGTGGGCTTCATCTCCTTCTTTTCTTGCATTTCTTTCTCAAATGACCTACCTAGAACAGCTTTCTTCCTCCCTTTCCCTCAATTGCAAAAAGCACACAAACCTCTTGCTGGTAAATAAGCTTTTGTTCTGCTCATTTGACATTTTTAACTTATGGGTTTTCTTTATTTTACTGTTTTTTTTTTCAGAATTAAGTTGTTCTTCTTGTAATTGTTTTTAAAGAAATGTACTTGGTTCGGCTCTTTTGACATTTTTAGCTTATGGGTTTTCTTTATTTTACTGAATTTTTCTCACAATTAAATTGTTGTTCTTGTAATTGTTTTCTATGACTTGGAAAATTAAGAACTTTGAGTTGTCTTGCTGATAGAATTGGTGCAAATTTGGATTTACACTCTTTATTTTTAGACTGATAGTGGTTATCAGTTAATACCTCCGTTCTATAATATATGCAACATTTGCACCTTTTACACATACTAAGAAATGATTGGAAGACAGTTATGAAGAAGAAAGTCTAAAACATCCTTAATTAATGATAGAAGAGGTATTATTCGTAGTTAATTGAGCAAATAATTAAGGGTAAGACTGAAAAGTTATGATAAATATGCATTGGGTTACTAAAATGTTGCAAATATTTTGAAATAGAGATAAAGTGCAAATGTGTCATACACTGGAGAAGTGGAACGGAGGTAGTATCTTTCAAGAATTCTTGTTAGTTCCACCGTTATGGGTTTCTGGCTTATAGTGGTTATTTTTTTCTGTATAAAGTTCCAATCTTTTTTGTTACACTATATTTTTCTGCCATATTTGAGCAAACTTTGATGGAATGTTTTGCCATTGAACATTGGTTATGTGACAGTTGCAGCAATGAGCAATGATCCCATACGCGAATGGATATTATCAGAAGGGAAGGCAACTGAGATCACAAGAATTAGTTCTGTTGGTGGGGGTTGCATTAATCTTGCTAATCGCTATGACACAGATGCAGGTTCCTTTTTTGTAAAAACAAACAGGTACTTTGATTGAGGTGAGATGATTAATGCATTATATGAAATTTGTTTGTTATTTCTCACTTTCGATATTGTACCAAAAACTTGCTAAATAAACCTTTCCATCAAAATGAAGTTGCAAATGGTACCATGATGTAATGAATGAACACCCACTCATAGACCAGTTCGGTTTTGGTATTGACAGCTTTTTCTTCAGCACCGTGCTGAACCAATCTAGGTGTTGGTTGTTTGATCCGACGCCTGAGATTGGTTCAACACAGTGCAGGAATAGCTGTCAGAACCATAACAAAAATGCACATAGACACGTGCGCATGTGCGTTTATAGATAGTATATGTGTAAACAGATATTTCCTTTTACAATTGTCAATAAAGAGCACGGAGTTACAACCCTGGAAACTTTTTCAGAAGCATTGGACCATCAATGTTTGAAGGAGAGGCTTTAGGCCTGAATGCCAGCCATGTATGAAACAGGAACAATCTGCGTACCTAAACCATATAAGGTTATCGCTGTTCCATAGTTGCTTTTGAGTAGCCTATCATTGGTTCTAAATCCAGGACTTGTTTGTTTGACATGGAAAACCTGATGTAAAATTCTTTCATGAATAAGGTTGGATCATTACCGACAGGGGGATCATACATTATTATGGAATTTATTGAATTTGGTGCATCTAGAAGTAATCAAGTAAGAGATTCTTTTACTTCCTGTTTGTCTGTTGTTCTATGTTCCATTTTTGGTATTCATAGTGGATTAGTGGTTATAGTTTCCATCAATAACGCGAATCATCAATCTTCAGAATGTATTAGGAAGGAAGCTTGCTGAAATGCACAAAGCAGCGAAATCTGACAAGGGCTTTGGTTTTCATGTCGATAATACCATTGGAAGGTAAACAGTGAAATTCATTTCACCTTGAAAAGCACATATTTTCACATGCAGAGTCCTCAACTACTCTGCTCAATACCAAAAATGGATTGTCATAGTATGAATTACTGTTGATTGTAAAATATTTAACGAATTCAGACGCGTTTATGTAGCACTCCACAGATTAATAGTTGGACTTCAGACTGGATTGATTTTTATGCGGAGCATAGACTTGGTTATCAGCTGAAGTTGGCACGACAGCAATATGGGGATTCAACTATTTATGGAAGGGGTAATATGATGCTTTTGTGATGATGATTGCCGTGGGTAGAATATTATTCATAAATGACATTATGCGCCATTTTAGTCTTTTGATCAATTTAATCCTGCACTTTACTAAGGACTGCGGCTGGCAATGAATATCGGTCCTCTATTTGAGGATGTTGCGATAGAGCCTTGCTTGTTGCATGGGGATTTATGGAGTGGGAATATTAGCTCTGATAAAAATGGTGAACCTGTCATTCTTGACCCGGCATGTTACTGTAAGTCTGTATTCTTCTTGTTCCTTACCGTGAATTAGGTCTTCTATATTTTCTGAGGTTACTACAATGTATGACCTCATTTTTTCCATGTAGTTACGCATTCTCATCTATAGAAGTTTAAGTCACAAACAATAAGAGAAATAGAGGTATCGTTATATACGAGGATTTTGATAGGAAAAAAACCTTAAAATGTTTCATGCTGCGTAGATGGACATAATGAGGCAGAATTTGGAATGTCATGGTGTGCTGGATTTGGAGGATCTTTCTATACCGGTTATTTTGAGGTACACTTATTTCTCCCTATTTTTTTCCAGTTTTTCGACGTGCAACTCGAACGTGTTCTCTTTGGTTAGCATTTATTCTAACTTTGGATTTCCTCGACTGTAAGTTCAATGAATAAATGTAACTTATTCTAACTTTGGTTGCTGGTTGAAAGTTGGTTCATGAGCAATTCCCATTTAGGCTCATCAAATGCTTTGTTAAACTTGAACTGGTAGGGGTTTTTGGTACTTTTTTACCTTAGTTCCACATTTATCTTCCTTTACCCTTGATCAGGTGATGCCTAAACAAGCAGGGTTTGAGAAGAGGAGGGATCTGTATTTACTGTACCATTACCTAAATCACTACAATTTGTTCGGTTCAAGTTACCGCTCATCTGCCATGTCCATAATCGATGACTATTTAAGGATGTTAAAGGTTTAGAGAGTCATTTCTTGCAGTCATTCACTTCCAATGCTGTCTTAACTGTATAAGTTTTACTGCAGTGGGGCCCACATAGGCTTGTATTTGTGAAATTTTCTGTACAAAAAAAAAAACTCTAATTGTGTTACTATATTGAAGTATAGCATCAGAATGTTTTGCAGGAAAATGGTTTTTCAGTAAGATCTTCTTGGGGCTTAAAATTTGCAGCAGCACCACCATACATACTAAGGTCCTTCCTATCAGAACGAAATACAAAATTTTAGATTCATAACTCGTAACTTTTCTCATAAAATAATTTAGATTTTGATAAGTAAATTTAACTTAGTTGACCATTCAAAGATGATTTCATGTTATAGTATCAAATTTATCCTGCTTATATTCTACTACGTTAAAGTTTATCGCGTTCATATTCTATTGGATTAATTGCCAAAACACCAATTTACCAAAAACAATATTCTAAACGTTTTATTTCAAAATTAAACAACAAATCATTCACAGTGCCCAATGTTATATGACTGCTAGGATACAAAAAACACCCACCCATTTCAAGTCGGGGTTTGCATTAGACTGTCACTGATTTTGCATAAAGCACAAAACATGCCATTGAAAATTTTGGGGGCAATATTTTTGTCCGGAACGGAAGGTCTCGTACCGGAAACAGAAGTCCCAATTCTATCCCAGCTGACGTGGCATGAGACAGGTTGGCTGACATAGAAAATTTTGGGACGAAAGTCTCACTTTTCGTTTCGGCCCGGAGACGAAAGTGGAACTTCCGTTCCCAAGCCTTGTTTTTTTCCCCCCTATTTTCAATGCCTTCTAGGTTGGGCATTTCTTCCTTTCCTTCTCTCTCTCTTTTTGTTCTCTAACATTAGTTAATACAATATCTTAATTACTCCAACTATTATATTCCAAAATGCATTACACGCATTTGCCGATTCTTCGTGTCCAGTGTCTTTGATTCCTCAACTATTAAGCTGTTGGGGAATAAGGGTAAGCAAAATAGAGAAAAAGAGGATTCAGATCAATTTCTAAGCCGAGTAAGAACCATTTAGATAAATCTTTTTATCCTATTTTTTTAAATGTTATTTTTTCTGTTGAGTCATATGTTTGACCTATGTTAATTGTTCTTGTACAAACTCCTCTTAATCATTATCTTTGTTGTTGGGTTTCTTCGATTTTACAAGTCTTGGTTGCAAATTATGGTGATAATCCCACCAAGGTAATTTCTTCCTCTTGGCTTTTTTCCCCCTTCTTCCATAACTAGTTTAGCAAGAATGGCGTTGAAAATGGCAAAAAAAAAAAAAAAACCAAGGCTTGGGACGGAAACTTCTGTTTCTAGGCCGAAACGGAAGCGGGATTTCCGTTCCCAAAATTTTTCACGTCAACCAATCCCCTCATGCCACGTCAGCGAGGACAGAATTGGGACTTACGTTTCGGACAAAAATGTTGCCCCCACAATTTTCAATGTCATGTTTTGTACTTTATGGAAAATCAGTGCTAGTCTAATGTAAAACCCTTTCAAGTCCAGGTATGATTCATAACGGACAAAATTCAACATGTACTGAACAATTTTGACCGTTCTGAACTGTTGAATAAAAAAACTCAACTATCTAATTTTTCTTGAAGACACGTGTTGTGTTTTTTCGGACACATTTTACATAAAATCAGTGTTACATGTATAAAAACAAGTTCATCAGATAAAACAGATGATGCAACTACATGACCGTGTTACTTATGTACTAAAAAAAATATGTTCAACACTACCGCCGTGGACACCCATTTACCTTTGTAACTGCCAAAAGAATCCGGCTGAACCAAGATATTCTCAACCCAAACCCAGAGGAGAATGTAAAAGATCAAACATCAAAAGGGTTTATTCCTTCAGCTCAAATATTCAAAAGATCTGGCAAATATCTTTCAATCAATTGCATACCATCCACTTAGTTATTACATCGCAGTAACTTTTCCTAATCTTTAACCCATGTATGGAAAGCTGGGATTAGGTTCTTCAACAGAGGAACATCTGATGGCTTTACGATCTTATGGAATACGTTTGAGGATAAGCTGTCCAAGAATTTTGATTCGATAAGCAAGAACATCGAATCCCATTTCCTTGTTGTCCAAGTTTTTTTACGCTCGTGCCTTGGAAGGCCAATTTCGCTAAGAGCTGCTTCTATCTCAGGCGACGGGCAGATGTGCTGTAGTGACTTCCGCAGCATCTTTGGTTCTCCGTTGAATGCAGAATTCACCTGAAACCACTCCCACATTAATTAAGATATTTAATCCCGACGTTAGCAGACGTTAAGAAAAGTAGGGGAAATCTAACAAGATTCTTGCTTCTCAAAGATTAGCACTACAATCTTGTACACCATAAAATATAAACAAGCAGCTAAATAGAAAAGGAGACGAAGTAAACCATTGAAAAGAAGCGTTTGGTGGACGAAATGTCAGGATACTCTACGGCTTGCTTCAGCCTAAAGACAACAACTGCAGCATCCACCTACAGATCATCAGAATAACCACGTAACTAAATTAGGTTCCATACGTCACTCTCTAGCTATCTAACCAACCAACTTCCGATAGAACACTTCTTATGAATTGTTATGGAATTGATAATGTGATAATAACGTTTCATCTATCATTTTGCTTCAGGGAGGCTAATGGTGGAAGTTTAGATAAAAACACATCTAGTTTAAGGAAGAGGACATTCACTTTGGGACAATCTGATAAGTAATTTAAACATTTCACTTGGAAATGCAAGTACTATCTGTTTATTTAGCATCTCAGCAGGCTCTTGGATTTTAGAGCAAATTTCCCAAAAAAAACGCCATCATGGAAGTTATATGAACATCTCGCAGCGGGGAAGCCCTGAACCTGGACTGGCGACAGGCCGTCCAAACCACCACTTCTAGGGTTGATAAAACAAAATAACTAAATCTAAATGGATAAATACGAAAAAGTTCATGATTTTTAACTGGCTGCATGAACTTGAAATTCCTTATTTGGCGTGTTTTGTAACAGTACGTGAATCACTTTGTTCTGAACAATTATGGAAATGGGTTAACTGCTGTTCAACATTATGTTACCTATCACAGAAGCGGAAAAAAAACAAACCTGGAATCGAAGAAGAACTTCGGAGATTATGTCGCCCATGGGAAGAAGCTGTTTAACCACATCCGCACTTATATTGAAAGGTATATTAGCAACCACCTGTAATCAAAAGTCGAGTAGGGAAAGTTTGTCAAATTCCACGGCAAAAACAATTAAGAAGACCAAAAGCTATGCAAGAACTCAAGAAAATGAGATTTTTTGCACCATGTCCTGTCAAATCCAAAAGTATGTTTATCATTAGTCATCAGTAAGAGCATAATTAAGCACTACATGTAGTTGATTTGTGAAAGTGTCTTCTTATCCAATGACTAGTATTAGACAGGGATACATAGTTCGGGAACGTAGAAGAAAATATTTTTTATTTTCCCTCAGAGGGCACATTCAAGAAAATATTTTGACAAGTGAATTCCAGTATCTTAAAAGGTCCAAAATACTTGGGACTCAGCTTTTGATTTTTTCTTAAGGCAAGGGAGTGTTGCTTATAGGGCTGAAGTTTTACATACACCCATTCACCAACTGAAAATGTTCTTTCAGTCCTCTTCTTATCTTCATACTGCTTCATCCTATTAGAGGCTAAAGTCAGCTGTTCTTTGAGGAAAGAATCCAACCTTTGTCTTTCTTCCAGCATCTTGGATACTTCCCAATGTTTCACTTGTTCAAGCACAACTTGTTCACCAAGTCCTCTAGGCTTAAATCCAAACAGAGCCTCAAAGGGGGACATTTTAATTGCACTGTGGTAGCTAGAGTTGTACCACCAAGCAGCTAAAGCCAAGAACTTGTACCAGAGATGAGGTTTATGAGATGTCAAACACCTTAAATACATCTCTAAACACTGGTTAACCCTTTCTGTTTGACCATCTGTTTGTGGATGGTAAGCAGTGCTAAGGTTAAGTTTAACCCCAATTGCACTGAAAAGTTCTTTCCAGAAGTGGCTGGTAAAGACCTTGTCCCGGTCACTCACCACAAAAATAGGTAAACCGTGCAATTTATAGACTTTATCTAGGAACTCTTCAGCTATTTTCTTGGCAGAAAAAGGATGTGATAAGCCAATGAAATAGCTGAATTTAGTGAACCTGTCAACCACTACCAAGATTGAGTCCTTCCCCTCAGATTTTGGTAGGCCTTCTATAAAGTCCATTGTGAGATGTGAGAATGGTTTTTCAGGTAGCTCAAGAGGTTGAAGAAGGCCAGGATAAGGAGTATTTTCATGCTTATTCCTTTGGCAAACCTCACACTGTTTAAGCCTACCTTGAATGTGCTCTTGCATGTTAGGCCAGTAAAAAGTTCTTTTCAGCCTTTGATAACTGGCCAACACACCAGAATGCCCTCCCACAGAGGAAGAGTGTATCATATCAATAAGATCACTTCTCACATTTCCCATTCCTCCTACAAAAATCCTTCCCTTAAACCTGATAATGCCATTCCATAAAGAATAGTCAATCAACTGTTTCCCAAGCATAAGTTGAGCTATCAGATTTTGGGAGTCTTCATCACCTTCATAGCTTTTCACCACATCTTCTACCCAAGCTGGAATCACAGCAGTCAGAGCATTGCACTCAAACTGTCTGGACAGTGCATCAGCCACTCTGTTCTCAGCCCCCTTTTTAAATTGAATTACAAAATCAAAGCCCATCAGCTTAGACACCCATTTTTGTTGGGCAGCAGTGCTGATTCTTTGCTCTATAAGATACTTCAAACTGTGGTGGTCAGTCCTTATTATGAAGGAATGACCCTCCAAATAGTGTTTCCACTTAAGGATGGCTGTAGATAATGCCATTAATTCCTTTTCATAAGTAGAAAACCCTTTACTTGTGGGACCCAAAGCTTTACTAAAGTAAGACAATGGCCTCCCATCTTGCATAAGAACAGCTCCTATTCCTGAATCACTGGCATCAGATTCAATCACAAATGGTTTTGTGAAATCAGGAAGAGCAAGTATAGGGGGTTGACTCATCAAGGTTTTCAGTTTCTGGAATGCTTTCTCAGCCTCATCATTCCAGTTGAAACTGTTTTTCTTCAATAAACAAGTCATGGGTTTACTGATGAGTCCATAATTCTTGATAAATCTTCTGTAATACCCTGTCAAACCAAGAAATCCTCTCAGTTGCTTGACAGATTTAGGACTTGGCCATTCTACCATGCTCTTGATCTTTTGAGGGTCAGCCTTAACACCCTCATAAGAAATCAAGTGTCCTAGGTATTCCACCTCCTCTTGAGCAAAGGAACATTTGCTCATTTTGCCATACAACTTGTGCTGCCTTAGTATCTTCAGCACAGTCTTGAGATGCTCTTCATGAGTAGCCAAATCAGGGCTATAGATGAGGATGTCATCAAAGAAGACCAATACAAACTTCCTCAAATATGGACCAAAAATAAGGTTCATAAGTGACTGGAAGGTTGCTGGAGCATTGGTCAAGCCAAAAGGCATCACTTTGAACTCAAAATGTCCAAAGTGTGTGCTAAAGGCTGTCTTGTGTATGTCTTCTTCTCTCATTCTGATCTGGAAGTATCCAGATCTGAGGTCAATCTTTGAAAAGAACCTTGCTCCATGTAGTTCATCAATAAGATCATCTACCAAAGGTATTGGAAACTTGTCCTTAACTGTTAGAGTGTTGAGCTGCCTATAGTCAACACAGAATCTCCAAGAACCATCCTTCTTCTTGACCAAGATGATTGGTGAAGAGAATGGACTGTTACTAGCTTGAATGATGCCCTCCTGAAGCATATTCTTAACTTGCAACTCAATCTCAGCCTTCTGAGAATGTGCCACTCTGTAGGATCTTAATTTGACTGGTTGAGCACCCTCCTTTAAAAGAATTTGGTGCTCATGGTTCCTGTTGGGAGGAAGCCCCACAGGAATGTCAAACACATCCATATAGTCTTGCAGTATCTTCTGAATTGAGTCAGGAAGATCAGTTGCAAAACTATCATTTCCAATCACAGCATTTAAAGCCCCAATTTCTACCTCACCTTCAGTTGCTGTGAAACACCCCACCCAAACCTCAGCAGCTTCTTTCAAGCATTTTGGCAAGGCAGCTGCTGTGATAGCTTTGAGTTCACAAGTCTCAGGTCCACTTTCTACCACCACTTTCTTTCCATCCTTGACAAACTTGACAGTGTTTTGTTTGTAGTCCAATTCAATTGGACTATGACATGCCAACCAATCTCCTCCAATAATCAGATTACTTCCCCCCAAGGTAAGGACATGGAGGTTGTGACAAAACTCCAAGTCCTTAATCTTCCATTTTACCCCCTTACACATTTCACCATACCACCTTTTCTCACCATTCCCCAGAATTATGAGCAAAGGTCTGGTATTCTCAACTTTAAGACCAAGTTGTTTAACAAGCTGTGGGTCTATAAAGCTGTGGGTACTGCCAGGGTCTACCAAGATAGAAATTGGCTTATTCTTAGCCACCTTCCCTGGTATCCTAAAAACTCCTCCACCAGTAGTACCACTAAGGGCATTTAATGACAACTGAGCCATCTCAGCCACCTCTTCCCCAATGAAACTCATTTCCCCTGCCTGAACATCTTGCAGATGCTGCAGTTCTCCATCTTCATGTCCATCTTCCTCTTGATCACAGAGATAAATCATATTGATCTCTGCAAGAGCACACTTGTGTTGTGGAGAATATTTCTCTCCACACTTAAAACACAAATTGTGCTCTCTTCTCTTCTGAAGTTCTTCATTGGACAGTCTCTTGAACTTGATAGGCTCCTTGGGAGGAGTCCTAAAGTTATTTGAGATAGCAGGTACTGGTTTGTTGGCATTCACTGACACTTGTGAAGATCCTTGACCAGTTCTGACAGAAGAACTGTAATACTGAGGCTTACTGGAGGTCCTAGAAGTGAGCAACAGATGTTGTTCTTGCTCAACAGCTAGCCTAAAAGCTTCTAGTAATGAAGCAGGTCTGTGCATACACACTTGCCCCCTGACTTCATCCTTTAATCCACTAAGGAAAAGGTCTATGAAGTAGTCAGGTGTTGCTACTGTTCCAGTAGTAACAAAGACTGCTTTAAGAGCCTCAAACTTGTTCATATAGGAATGAACATCTCCAGTTTGTTTTAGCTTGGAAAAGTCTCCTACTATGCCTGACACTGATTTAGCATCAAACCTTATGAACAAAGCCTTGACAAAACCCTGCCAATTCAATGATCCAAACTCTAAGATGTAGCTATGTCCCCACAGACATGCTTCACCCCTAAAGTATGTCATTGCTACATCTAATTTGAGGCTATCAGGTATACTATGTACCTTAAAGTAGTACTCTGCCTGAATAACCCACTCTCTTGGGTTAGGACCTTCAAATTTAGGAAAATCAAGCTTTGGAAGCTTGATCACTCCTCTTTCAACCATTCCATAACCAAATCTAGGCTCAGGAGTGTTTCCTGTTGCCTGATTCCTGATAGGACTTATCTCACCCCCAAAGTTAGGTCTAGATTGTTTATTGATAGGTGATGGTCCAATGTCCTTACTAGATTCCCCTATGACACCATTATCACCTCGGTTTTGGTTCAATTTTGTCAATTGATCCATAATTTGACTTAATATAGCCTTAGTTTCTCTAGTTTCTTGTTTATTAGAGGCTACATCTATACTAACAGTCGATATCATACCTCGCAGCTCATCAATCTGAGAATTCATTTTAAGCCTCGAACTCTCCAGATCAACCAGTCGATAAGCTTGTTCATCGGCTGGAATTTGGAAGTCTCCGATCTCCGGTGTCGGAAGAAGTGCCGCCGCTGCTGCCGTCTGCGATTCACCAGTCTGAGTTCGTGTTAACACCATTTCAGCCAAGGATGATTGGCTCTGATACCAATTGTTGTGTCAGGGAAAATTTGTATTGAATTTTATTAATACTTCAACAAGGAACACAGAAATGAGAAGGTAAAGGAGAATTAAGAAGCAATTGATCAAGAATTAGATCAATTGTCCTTAGAGTTCTTCGCAGAAAATTGGGGGTAAAGGGGAGAGAAATCAGATGATTTCAACTGCTATTCCAAATCTAAACAAAACATAAAATTCGGGCTATTTATAGAAGCCATCCGGATCGGGTCTTCAGTTGACCCGTGAAGCCAACCCGCGAGTTTTTTAACTGCTCTTCCCAACAGCCAAGGTTCGAAACCTTCTAGCAGCTTCCTCTTACTATTTATTTCTGGCAAACATAACATTGCCTCCCCCTTCAAAATAAGCTTGTCCTCAAGCTTGCCATGAAAACGAAGGCCATTTCTTCAAGAACTCATTAGCATCCTCCCAAGTAGCATCTTCTTCAGGAAGATTGCTCCACGAAATCAGCCATTGAACCACTGGTTTGTTACCTTTATTAACCAATCTTCTGTCCAACAGTAAGACTGGCTCAACAAGCAATTGTCCTTCAGAATTTACCAAAGGTAAATCCTTCTGCACCACCATATCTTCACCCACTTTGAGTTTGAGTTGACTAATATGAAAAACAGGATGAATCTTGGCACCCTCAGGTAAAGCAAGTTCATAAGCAACAGTGCCAAACTTCCTCAGTATCTTAAAAGGTCCAAAATACTTGGGACTCAGCTTTTGATTTTTTCTTAAGGCAAGGGAGTGTTGCCTATAGGGCTGAAGTTTGACATAAACCCATTCACCCACTGAAAAAGTTCTTTCAGTCCTCTTCTTATCTTCATACTGCTTCATCCTGTTAGAGGCTAAAGTCAGCTGTTCTTTGAGGAAAGAATCCAACCTTTGTCTTTCTTCCAGCATCTTAGACACTTCCCAATGTTTCACTTGTTCAAGCACAACCTGTTCACCAAGTCCTCTAGGCTTAAATCCAAACAGAGCCTCAAAGGGGGACATTTTAATTGCACTGTGGTACCTAGAGTTAGTGAAACCATGAAAGTGGTACAATCGCTCCAGATTACGATGACTACTAAGGTGTAACACATCATAGGACAAATAGAAATAAAGATCAAACAATCCCCAGTGGAAAGTGAGCAGATGCTCAAGACTATGCTAGGTTAAGTTATTGAACTTTTCCCGCACACTATATATCTAAAAGAACTTGAACAACTTATAAAATAAAATCACAAACCAAATTCTTTTCCTTTGTGGTTTAACTAGGAAACTCATATCCATTTCCTCAGCCAATACAAACCAGGCAAAAGAAAACAAGTGTATCCGTGTGTTGTGTGCGTGTGTATTTTATATTGCCACAGACACTTTGTTGAAATATAAAGTCTCACATCGAGTGCCTAAGGAAGATCTAAATAACATATAAGCTCATGGGTTAACACCTCTCGTAGCCGTTTGGTTTTGAAAGGATATGGAGGTCCATGAGCTAATTTTCACACACTTTTTT
>JAOWBF010000039.1:1790440-1800693 GCA_028566175.1 Vinca major
GCTGGACCATCAATTTTGCAGTGCAAGTCATGCCATGGCTCTCTCGGACAACCAGCAAGGTTGCCCTGTTGAACAAAAGTTGGAAAAACACAACTACATCAGAGATTTGACTTTAAAAATAAAAAATAAAATAAGAAAAAAGAAAAACAGATCTTGGTTAATTCAAAAGCATCACCGCATAAGTGGGATTATGATAATCATCTGCATGAACCGTTTGCAGAGTTCTGAAAATAGGATGTTGTGGGTTATCATATCGGCCATCACATAAGTCTAGCCCGCCAACGAATGAAATGATTCTTCTTTTACCATTGCCAGCATCAGCATCTACTATGACGGTCTTCTGATGGTGCGTATAGATAACTCCAACTTCCTGATCACCAAATAACAAGGCCTGATGGGTTCAGAAAATATGGTAGAGGACTAGAAAATTTATACAAATTCAAACCGGTAAAACTCCAGTGACAAAAGAGCTTCCACATAATATCATGCTCACTGTAAATCTACGCCATTCCGTGGCATATAGGGAAAAAGATATTTTTTTCTACCCGTGCAAATAAAGCAGCACTCAAAATTTTATCAACCGGGAAGTTTTTTCCCGAACTTTTTGGATTCATTTCTAAGTTATTTAGTTCCATATCATAAGAAGTAAGAGATGAAATATAACAAAAAACAAAAACTATTTAGATATCATTTACCCTCTGTTTGTACCAGCTGTGACGCTTCCCAGCCACACGAGGACAAAGTAGTACTTGAACAGACGAGTGTTTAAAGAAACGACGAGTTTCTTCATCATGAGTTGCCATCACTCCATCCTGCACTTAAACAGATTTTTTGAAAAAGAAAATTAAAAATCAATCTTATTCAACGCAAACAGGAAAACATTTTCAGATAAAACGAATCAAAAATCGGAACCATGCGAACTTCAAGATCCCCACAAGCAAGCGAAACTCACATGACAAAAGTAAAAATGTTAAAGACTAACTTACTGTTTTGTAACCAAGTATGCTCCTGGACGTAGGGTCATCCCATATAAGAAGAAGAACTCTCACTCCTTCCTGTGATTTTGCCTTCAGAAGCTCACCCAGGGTGTAACCTGCTATATGACTCTCATCCCTAACGAGTCTGACCTTGTGCCATACCGACCATCCAGTAATGTAAATCATTCTTCGTGCTTGACGAATTGCATCAAATATGTCGTGCCAGCACTTTCCGTGAACATAATCCATCCCGTACTCCAGCTTCAAATTTGGAAGGGATCCATCAGGTACATGAGCATCTTGATAAAGGGTTACTTTTCCACCCATCCTTAGTGGAAAGTATGTCCCAGGAACTCCAGTATATGGACCTGCTCCGACCCCATGGCGGTATATGCTTAATTTCTCCATTGTGTTGTACTGAATTGAGATACTTAGAACAGCTCCAGCTTTGCAGGGCTTTCCATTGGTACCGAGAATTGGAAAGAAACCTTCGATTTTTCCACCGCCATATATCTGATCCACTGGGATTGAAGCACTTCCTATGAGCTGAGATCCCACTACATCATTATCCTTCACTACGAAGTGAACTTCAGCAGCATAATGAGCAACCGGAACTTTAAAATGTTGCATCCAAACTGGATTTTCATTGTTACTTATCACATAAGTCCTCCCAACAGTAGCACCAGCTACTGTTATCGATACATAGGGATCACTTGTGATCTTATGGCTCAATTGACCTTCAATCTTGGTGGTCATATTGCCAGGAAGTTTGTTAAACATATCCCCGATTGTCTTATGGAACATGTCCATGTTGGGGAGGTTTTTTGCTTCATAAACCCATATATCCAAATTTCCATGTAATAGCAGAACTTTTAAAGACCCTCTTGGAGATGCAACTGGCACCAGCTGCATAGTAGATGGGCTATGTGGTACATCAATATGCATGGTTGGACGAACACAATCAGGAGAACTTGTTCCCATACTTGAAAAAGAGGAATTTGGATAACCATAGAGTGCCCCTTGAGCATTATAATTCACAGTTGCAGACGGTGACCCTGGTGGATAGTTTGTAGGAGGAGGATTATGCGTCAATACAGGGGCAGATGGTGGATTGCTTGACAGATGGAGATTTGCTAAATGGTCATCAATGGGCGGGTAGACAGGGGGGTAAGAGTGGGAATTATCATTGGCATGATCATAACCAGTCAGTGATGCTGAACTATCCTGGCGATGAAGGTGAAATGATCCAGAATGCTGATGGTGATGGGATGAACCATACTGGAAGCTGCTATGATGTTGAAGACTGGGCTGAACAGAGGACGAGGGAGTTGGGTATCCCTGATAACTATGAGAGTAATGATGATGATGAGAGCCATCATGTGATGGGATCTGGTAACTATGTTCTAAGGGGCCTTGATGACTTGATCCAGGAGACAGTGGTGGCGGCGGCGCAGATGGGCCGGAAAAATATCCATAATTAGGATGGGGTGGATAAGCAGAATGATAAGGGGATGGTGGATAATGAGGGGGGTATTGAGAATATGGAGGATACACCATAGAAGCGGCCGGATGCGGAGGATATTGGCCGGAAGTATGAGGTGGTGGATATGGTTGATTCGGAATTGGCGGGTACCCATAACCCCCATATGGATATGGAGATTGAGAGTTATGATCCATTAATGTTACAAGAAGAGCAAGAATTAGTCTGATTTCTCTTTACAACAACATCAAGAAGAAAAAAACTATCTGCATATATAAGAAATCCCAAGAGAGTATGTTCATTCAATTCAGACAACAATCTTTATCTAATTCAATTCCCAAATGAAACCCATAAAAATCAGAAAATACAAGAAAATAGTGAATTCAGAAAAGATTAGAACTTTACAATAAAGAAAAATGGCCCAGATTCCTGAATAAATAATATAATACAGAGAATAACTGAAAATTGAAAAGGGCTTTTCTTTTTATCTTAGCTTGGGATATTCAATGTTCGTTAAACATGCAAATTCTTGAAATTGGATTGTAGTATCAATAGATACACTTGGTCGAACAAAATTAACTAATCTTTATTAAATTTCGATTAAAAATGATCCGAATGAATAAAACAGAAAAATACAAGAAAAAATGAATTCAGAAAAGCTGTTATGTGGCAGGAAAAAATGGACAAAAAAAGATGACAACTTTACAATGAAAAATGAAAAGGGATTCTTTATCTTAACTCTGGATATTCAAAACGACTTGTTAAAATATGTAAATTCTTGAAATTGGATTGTGAAAAAAATATTGTTGTTAGTACCTTTTTCAAGGCTGACATTGCAATTTCGGATACTTTAATGAAAGGTCAAAGAAAAAGGAGAAGCCAAGAAGAGCAGGGCACAGCTCAGCTTACAGGGAGGGAGGGATACGTTAGAAATGGGGAGAGAAGAAGACTGTCGGATTGGATCGCACCATCCCGTGCCCAACTTACACGTGTTGGTAAAGTGTATTTGTTACGGTAGGAATAGTTGGCAGAACTAAAAAAAATCTATAAATATTATTAAAAATAATGTTGTTAAATTAAAATTTAACGGCAGAAATTTGTTTAGAGCGAATAAATATTATAATTTTATAATATTGATTACGTAAAATATGTGTTAATTAAAAAACACATATGTAATATATGATAACACACATGCAAATACATGTCAATCAAAATCACCTTTTCTACTACAATTGAAAACAATTTTGTTCAAAAAATTATTAAAAAAACATGAAAACAAACATCGAGTGATGTCTCTCTAGATAGGAAACAATTTACTTCTATAATATAAATATTTTTACAACATCGGACAAAAAAATTCAAATAAACAAATACAATCAGTTATAATTTAATAAATTATATTATTGTTACAGCTGTCATTTTGCTATTCAGTGAAAAAGATAGGTGTTCTTTATTTCATCAAACATGAAATAATAAATTGGTTTGTCCTTGGACTTTAGCAAATTTTTATAGGAATACTTCCAGTCTTTTGTTTCCTCAAAATCCAATTCTTGGCCGCTATTGAGAATAAAAAGGTACAATTTTTTTCTGGTTAATTCTGGTATGTATTATATTTTAATGAATCACGAAGTAGTTCAGATTCATTCATATTAAAATATAGAAAAAAAATTTGTTGATGTGGACAAATTTGTACGACATGATCCATTAGATCACTATTCATATCAGAAAAAAATATTTTCCTTTTGTTTTTCTTGATAAATTTTGGCTATTATATTAAAAAGAAAACCGAGGATTATATGATTCGCGTTTGGATATGTGTAAGAAGTGCAAAAATATAGAGTACATGCCTCAACGTTCATAATTACCTTAGATATCGATATGATGGTGAAGTAGTTAACGCTCATCAGTAGGGTATGTCAAACTTATGAGTTTGTGTTTTTAAACACACAAATAAGTACAAAACACGACAGTTTATGGATGAAACACGTTATACAGTAAATTCTAAATTTGAAAATTTACCTTTGGTTTTGCAAGAAAATGCTAACCAAGTTTACGCATTTCTACTTGATCTGCTTGTGCAAAATATTCAACCATTTTGTAATTTTTCAAAGGGTAGCTTATTGGTACCTCTCCACTTCAAAGAAATGGATATTTTGTCAAAATTACCTTTGAACATTTCTAGGATTCCTAATTAGGTTTTAGTTGGTAGGGTGGTTATTTTTCAAACAAAAGGTTTTGGTTTTTTGTGTTCATAAAAAAGTTGAATTGATCGTGAAAAAATAATTTGAAAGTTAATCTATTATGTTGATAAATTTATATTTTTAATATCAATTTAGCTAATTCAATCAAAATAATAGAATAAATATAATAGTACGAAATTACATATTAGTTTCCCGAGTGACTCTAACCACCAAGGGGAAAAAATTAACCATATGGTCGCTCTTGTGAAATTGGTCCTACAGTTCTCCTATATTAATTAGGCAGAATCTACCGATAGATGTGGATTCATGTAAGGGATGGTAGAATCAGTCACACAGTTACGATACTATGAGGCCTGTCTGAGCCCAGTACTCCTAATGGGCTTGATTTAGAAGCCTCATAAGATTAATAAAACTTTTTATTGGGCTTTTCCAATAGATAGTCTTCCTTTATATGTTTCATTTTTAGTATCCAAACACGTCTTAATTATGTAGACGGATCCCGACCAACTATAATGCATGGGAAAAGTTCCACCGGCGAATATCAACAGTATGTTCATCTTCATCGACCGGATTACCCGCCGGAAAATTTCCTTCGGGGCCCGCCCGTATTCGGCCGCCGCGGTCTCGTCAAAGCTCCATACAGATTATGAATTCAAGCTTCCATTATCACTAAAACCCCAGCAAAACCCTAAACCCCAACCCGCCCAACCGCCCGCCAAGAAGCAACCCAAACCCGCATACCGGCCGCCTTCTTCTCTAGACCGAACTGGATTGGAACCAGTCCGCTCCGACTTACCGTTTGATTTCCGATTCAGTTACACCGAGAGCAGCCCCAATGTCCGGCCTATTGGGCTCCGCGAGCCCAAGTACTCCCCATTCGGACCTGGCCGGGTGGACAGGGTCTGGACTGGGGTTTGTGCACCGGCCGTCGACCCGAAAGTTGGTTCGACGGAGACTGAAGAGGAGTTGGTGGAGAAGAGGAGGGTCAGGAGAGAGAGAATTCAAGGGGAGCCATTGACTAATGCTGAAAGGAAAGCTCTCGTGGACAAGTGCCAGAAGCATAGAACTAAGAGGCAAATCAATTTGGGTAAATGATTTTTTGTTTAAAATTAAATTTGTTGTTGTTGGGTCGTAGCACAAGGCTTTCGCATCAACTGTTGTAAAAAAAAGGCTGCGTACATCTGACCTTCTCAACTCTGTTGATGCTTGAGTCTTGTGCATTAGATACGATATTTTATTAAAAAATTTGTTGTTATCGGGCGGAACGTGTCAAATCAATGACACTAGTCTCGAGTCAAAAGTGTTGCGTAGCTGGGCTAGCCTTACCTATCGATTTGGGTCATGACTTTAGCTTTTCTGAGCTTTTTATGTTTTTGGGTGATCATAAATTGTGCTTTAGTTAGAAAATGCTAACATTGGTTTAATTTGTGTTTTGCTAAATTTTAATGTAATGGTAGCTAGATGAACATTTGTGTTCAATTATTGATCCCGTCCGTGTATCCGATTTTCCTTTGTTGATTAAGCTGGAACTTAAATCTACTAATGCAAATTTTATATCGATGACTGAAATATAGAGTTTAATGATCTTTCCTTAACCTTAATGAAAGATCCTTTCTTTTTCTTATATTCTCAAGTTAAGATGATATATACACTGAGATACTATACTTAGTGTGAGCTACATTTTTTGGTTGATTTGCTTCTGCTAAGAGGGTTGAAATTTGTGCATTTGAATCTTTTTTTGTAGGTAGGGATGGCTTAACACACAACATGTTGAATGATATTCATAATAACTGGAAACATGCTGAAGCTGTCAGGATTAAGTGTATGGGCGTGCCGACGGTTGATATGAAAAATGTCTGCTCTCAGCTGGAGGTAGTTTCCCTTCTATAGGTTCTTTATAAATTTTATCTTGGCATCCGTTTTCATTCCTTTAGGCTCGGATAGTGGTACTTTAGAGAGTTTGTTGCCTCTTTCGGAGTCACCTAGTTATTTGAAGAATTACAATTATTCAGCTTTCAAGTTGTTAGTGATGATATTGTGCCAAGTGTTCCTTTTGCTGGAATATTGCGGTATTCTATTTGCATTTAGGTATTCAACTTTTTAAATAAATAAGAAATACATAAATAGAAATTATTCTTTTGTCAAATAAATTTTCTGCCTCCTTTTGAATTCATCAAATTGTTCATCTTAAGAAGTTCGCTTCATTGTTGCAACTATGTAAAGTGACGTATATATGTATATCTTCCAGGATAAGACATTTGGAAAGATAATCCAAAGACATGGTGGTTCTCTCGTATTATATAGAGGTAGGAACTATCATCCCAAGAAGAGACCTGTAATCCCGCTAATGTTGTGGAAGCCCCAAGATCCCGTCTATCCAAGGCTTATAAAGACTACAATTGATGGTCTGACAATTGAGGAGACCAAGGAAATGAGAAAGAGAGGGCTAGCCGTTCCTGCCTTAACAAAACTCGGTAAACTTCTTTGTATTAGGCATTAGTTATTACTTTCCATGTACATCTTGTGACATTTTTGAGTATCACTGCAGCTAAGAATGGTTATTATGGAAGTCTCATACCCATGGTGAGAGATGCCTTCCTCACTGAAGAGTTGGTTCGAATAGACTGTAAAGGCCTTCCAAAGAGCGACTACAAGAAAATAGGCTGCAAACTGAGGGTATGAGTATTCCTTCTGCTTGATTATGTACTGGAGAAGTTTTGTCTCGTTTAATTTGAATTGTTTGCTTATTTCTAGGATAGCTATAGGTAATAATGTTACATCTTCTTGGAAATAGTTTTCCCATGCTCTATCTGATAGTGCCAGCATTTCTCTTTTCATTTATATGTATTCGTTCTTTTAGTGAATTTGACCGTATATTCGTTGTCGGGTTCCCTTCTTTTGGAGTTAATGCGACTTCAAGCAATCAAATGCTAAAAATATTTCTCTTTTACTAAATGTTCTTGCATTTGTCACTTGTCAGAGGCCATGGTGTGGTTTATTTGGAATGTTTCAAAGTGAAGATTATATATCCCTAATACCTAACGTAGAACAGAAGGAATAATGTATCAGTTACTTGAATTGTTACAGGATTTGGTTCCCTGCATCCCAGTGACATTTGATAAGGAGCAGATTGTGGTGTGGAGGGGCGAAGATTACAAGCCTATAGAGGACGGATACTTCCTTATGGAGAGAGAATCATTCGATGATACAGTCAGTGACTTGATTCAGTCAGCAAATGGAAATATTAAAATAGATGACCTCCAGAACGCGCGCTACTTCGTCTCTTCTGATGACGACGAGTAATCTCTACTGCAATTTGAAAACTAGAAGTTTTTATTTGGTGCTTATTTATTTATTTTTTTCTCAAAATGTTGCTTTTGCTTGTTCGATAATGGTGTCCAGATAGAGAGGTACTCATCATGGTTAATGATTTGGATATATTCAACAACCATGAGATTATAGACCTAATTCTACTGGAGAACTTCATAATAGAATGACATTGGGGTGTTTTTGTAAATAGAGGAAACATTTTGCACATTTTTTTGGCTCTGAAAGAGGGAAAGAAAGATCCTAACATTCCCAGAAACATTTTTTAGATTTTTAACCTTAGCCAACACTAGGTCTACTCTACTCTAAGAGTGTAAGGGAGGTAGACGAGAAGTCGTATTCTCATGCACATTTTGACATTATATTAGGTGATTCGAATCCGTGATTTTATGGTACGCAAGTTTTTTGACCATATCGTGCGCAAGTTTTTTTTTAAGATACAAGATAAGGTCAATTAATCTAAGCCTGCTTGCGCATGATCTATTGGGCCTTTTTTCTAGTCCCATTTCAGACCATCACTTTTATGTTTCTGTTGGGCTTCATCAGTTAATTGCAATATGGTATTTCTTCATTGGATGGGAGATGATATTTTGAAGACAAATTGGATATTTTAATGACAACTTGCTTTATGTGACGTAACATTTGTGAGAAAAAATAAAGTTGTTTAACAAATACAAGTTGGCTAAGTGGTTAAGGATTTGACACGTTTTTACAAAATTCAAGTGTTTAATTCTCGCTGCCGACGTGAGGACTGTGTTAGTGGATAATATGTAAGTACAATTGTAAGCGATGTACAGTCTCTAAGACCTGTCCTAACCTGTAATAATAACTGTAGGCGGACTCACTCAAATTTTTTCATCAAAAATAAAATAAAAACTAAAATAAAGTTGTTTGTGTTCAGATTCCGCCACCAGATTTCTCATTTTCAAAAGACCGATTAAAAGTCGCTTTGGGTGGAAGCAGAAAGTTCGACCATAATTTTCTTATTAATTCTTTGATCTCATTATAAGATTTTTAGTTTCAATTCTAAATTTAAATTATTGAGTCGCAGTTTGAAATTTCTGATATCGTTATTAAATTCAAACTAATTTTTTATTAATTAGTATTTGAGATTTTATTCTTACAATCTATTTAAAAAGAGTTCAAGTCTCAATTTGAATTTCAAACTCACACAAGGCTTATACAAGTGCATACTTAATTCGGAATATGCCCACAACTTTCACAATTTCTTTTGAATTATATAAATTTTGAATAAAACAATTTGAAAAGATGACAACTTTTTGTTAATTAGAAGGATAATAAAATACAAAATGGAGAAAAAATCCTTACTAAAAAATAAAAGAAGCTAAGTTTGCTCATTGTTAGTGATTCTTAAGGATTCCAAAATGTTGATAATAATCATTGTCATTATATTTCAAAAAGGTTATAGATTCAAACAATAGTTGAATCAAGTATTTACGATAATCTGTATAAGGAATCTTTTTTCTTTTTTTTAAGGACACGTCTAATGATGATACTGTTTGTAATAATAAATAATTTAGAGATCCTTTGTTATAATCAAGATCTTCCCGGGTCTGGAAAATACTTTAAAATTATGATTCCTCGGATCTAGTGAATAATAACTAAAACTATGAAAAGGCTGAAATGGTCAATTCTTTATTTTAGCCATCAAATTTCAGTTCATTGAATCGCCATAGGATCCTTAATGATCACTCTTTTTTTTTTAATTAGGAAGTTAGTAGTTTGGACGGTTTATAATCGGTATTGAATTTAGAATTTTATGGTTGCGGAGAGAGACTAGCTTCACTAGACTATAACACTCTTGACTCCTTAATGATCACACAAGCATGAACCCACTGATCTGTGGTTTTCTAAGTTAGCTTTGATTTTGGGGTTTTCACCATAACCCATTGCTGCGTAGGGTTTTCTAAAGAAGAAGATGAAGGAGGAAGAAGATGCAGGTAGGAGAAAATTGGTGGGATGGGGTGTATTTTTCGGACAAATTTGACCATCTAACAAACTCATGTGACATGCACATGCTCATAATTGGCCGGAATCTGCCCAGTTTGGTGGTGAAAGGACAATCTGGGAAGTGTGTAATTGCAATAAGGACTATTTAGGAAGTCAAAAAACTTTGGGGACGACTCGATAATTTCAAAAATATTTTGAGGACCAAACAGATCAATTTCCCTTCTTTTTATTTTATAAATCATATATTTGATATTACTGTTATACCCCTGCTCATTTATCACATGGACTAATTGTGGG
>JAOWBF010000039.1:1889859-1900566 GCA_028566175.1 Vinca major
GGATTAGAGGTTTGATTGGATTGTTTTTTGTTTGGATTTAGTCTAGTTTGAGACTCAAATTCAAACTCAAACCAGTTTTGGATTGAGCCTGAGGATGATTTAACACTTCAAATTTTATTCCTGACTCAATTTAAAACTGGTTGGATCTGAGTTTGAGTCTTAAATCAAACCAAACCCAGACAGATCAAATCCAAACACACCCATAACATGAAGTTGATTGTGCATTATATTTCTGGTCCTCCTTTCCTTTTAAAAAACAAAAACAAAAACAAGCCAAACCAAATGCATATGAATAGTCTTATATATATAAAAGATTCTCCTAATATTCAAAGAATTAATAGTTGTGAGAAAAGTGAAAATATCAACAATTTGTGAAAATATCTTGGATTAAATTTAGAATTGAGACTTAAAACTTGATATTACATTTTTATTTTATTTACATGAAAAAATCATTGAATGAAATTAAAAAAAAAAAACAAAGGAAAAAAGCAAAGGAAATAGAGTACTTGTTCAGATTAGTGCGTATTTGGGAAGCAGACCTTACAGTAACGGATTTGTCCTGATGAGGGGCACACACCAGCCACTCGCATATGTCTTTCACGGGTAAGTCTGGTATGGGGCGGTTCTATGTGACCGGCCTCACACTCTTTCTTATATAAAATTATTCAAAATTCACCTACAAAGTAAGTCTCGCAAATATTTATGTGAGAAAAATGCGGGACTGGTCACATATGACCGACTCATACCGAATTTTTCCGTCTTTCACAAGGACGCATCCAATTCTAGTGGGCCTCCTATCCCGACAATTTAACCGGGGCATAAGATTAGTCAAAAAGTTGTAAAAAGAAGGACCGATTTCAAACTTTAATGTGATTTTTGTAAAATCTTGGTCTCAATTTAATATTCTTTCAAAAGCAATTCATCACTCATTCCATTCCTACATTCAAAATAACTAAAAAAATTAACAAATTTTATAGATATTTTTCTTTTTTAGAGAAACTTAAAGATGAAAATATATAGAGATAGGAAAAAATATTTTTATTTATGTTACTAACGAAATTGTACGGAGGAAATTTTGTTTGACGTCTAGCAATCATATAAATATTTGAACAGACGCATTCTATGGTTATACCAATAATTTTGGGATGAAAATAGTCTGAATCAAATTCAAGACATTATCTCGCATATAAATAATCTACATTTTGATAAATCATAATTCTTTTGATTTTGGTGAAGCCCATAAAAATCATATTTTTTTTGTCAAATATTAAGTCCTATGGAGATTGTTACAAGTGGGACTCAAATCAATTCGGAGATTTCTGTAATTTCCTTTGATTTTTTTTGTGTAATAGTGTAAAAAATCTCTAACGTTATAGATACACTGACTAATAGGTTAAAACTATATGATGTGGCTATGTATTATTTGTCATAAAAGTATTGATCTTCTGCACCACGTCATCAAATTGACATGGCCACGTGGTTGCACTGTAGATTTTCTCATAAAAAATACACTACTATAAGTAAATTAAGTAGTGTCTTTGCTGCGAAGAAGACTATCTTTTGTTTGTTTGTTAAATTAGTAGTTTTAATTACTTTTCACTTTTTAGGGTGTGAATTATTATCCGTTACTTTGTATAACTTTATTTTTCTGTCATATTTGTCTTTCTTTTTTCCTCAATTTTTCTCTTTTGTTGTATTAGAAAAAGAGTTTGAGAATTTTTTAAGTTGTAATAGTCCCGATCATTTTATTATTAATAGATACATAAAAAAAGAAAAAAGAAATGAGGTGAACAAAAAAGCATCAGGGTAATGGTATGCTAAAAGAGTAGGAAAAAGAATACGGATGGACTTATTTGCAATTTGGGATGGTCTACCCCACAGTGCGATTGGCTGGAATTGAATTATGATGCTGGCTTTGATGACAATACTGCTATTCTAGATTTTATCCCGAGAGATAAATTCTGTAATTCTTGAACGGGTAATGTTGGTGCTTATTATAACTACCTTGAGGCAGAGACTTTGGCAATTCGACAAGTTGTGCAATTTTTTTGGTTGACCCCGAGGCACCCTATATCACCGACAACGTGGTGATTAATCGGTGTTCGACTTGCGGTTAGCCCGTAGCTTTACCGCTAGCGGGGAGGGTCTAACCCATACTTCTGTTATACACGGAGTTCTACCACCACGGAAAAATCTCACGAGAGTCGATATCCATGGTGGGAATCGAACCCTCGTTAAGAGTGAGATATATGACAACTCCAACCAATTATCCCAGAGTTCGTGGTTGTTGTGCAATTTGAATATCAACAAAATCTCACATATATAATTGTGGAGAGTGATGCATAAATGGTTATTGACTATATCAATTGTATATCTCAAGTGCCTTCTATTTAAATATATTATTTTTTATATTTTTTTTACAGCTTAAATTTGTTCCACGCTCATGTAATACATCTACCTATAATTTAACTTCTTGGGCAAAAAGTTCCAATAGTTTGATATGAACCATCATTCCCTCTTACCGCCATATTATTCACCCAAAAAATGGTTAAATATTATTTACCAAGAAAAAAAGTCATTGCCTTAGAGTCCTTCACATGAGACAATTAATTAAACAACAGATTTAACCACATAGCAAAAATTGTAATATAACGCTCCCAATAAAAATGGAAGAAAAAAAATTAAAAATACTGTACATGATCATCTGTGTGCATAAAAAAATTATAAACTTGATCATGGTGGAGGGTTTCCTCAGAGATTTTTGCCAATAATTCCAGTATATTTTTTTTTCTTGAGAAGTCCGAGATTGAAACATAATAAGTCAAGTCTTGAATAAAATTTCCCGAATACATGCTAAATAAATTCTTGGAACAGAGAATAGCTGTAAATAGTGGTACTGCTGGAAAAAAAAAACAGAGATCAAAGTGGATATTCTTTTTAGGATTAGGGTGTTTAATGTCATTTTTTCAAATAAATTCTATTTTTATTTGTCTGGTGACGAAGTGTTATGTCTGGTTCCGATCTTTAGAAATAATATCATATTAAATTTCGCTCGCACTGGGTCTTGTGGGTAAAGTACTCGACAAAGTGACAATTCCATACTGAGCAGAAATCTATTTTCTAACACTTCTTAAAGGAGCGAAACTGGCGAAATGATTACGCCAAACCAACGTTGGTTTCAAATAAATTCTTTAACGAAGCTGAGAATTGCAGAAGCCCATCGAGAATCAATCATATCAACACAATGAAAGCCCACATCATCAAATCGGGCCTCAACCCGAACCCCTTCAAAAACCAACATTCTCACAAAAGCCTGTTGTCTATCAATCAATGGATCACCACCAAACCCAATTACCAAAGTTCTTCCCAATCTTCTTGCTTTCTCCTTAGTGGGCCCATCAATTAAAGGATTGCAAAATCTATGGTCACGATCCACTCCACGTGGCAGAGCAAGTTCCCACACTAAATCAATCGCCGGCAACGGAAAGAAAGTATCGGTAGCCATTTTTATCTCAGATTTCAATCTCGATTTCCCGCCAAAAAGCGGTTGATTCAGAATCGTTCCGGCGATTGAAATCGGCTTCAAATCCATATCCAGTGCTTTTAATGCCGCGTTAAAAGCGATATTCCCGCCGGCACTCACGCCGTAAAGATAGGACCTCGAAACGTCGGCGTATTCCTTGATCCACGGTTCACCATTTTCGTTAGTAGCTTGATTTTGAAGCCATTTGAGAGCATCAACGGCGTCGTCGTACTGCGCCGGAAGTCTACTTTCAGGAGCGAGACGGTAACCGACGGAGACGACGACGGCGGGGATTTCAGCGGCGTATTGATTGCAATTCTCGTGAATTATGACGTGATCGATATTGAACATAATAAATCCGCCGGTATGGAAATAAAACACCACCGGAAGTTTCGCGACGGCGCTGTCGTTGGACGGCAATTTCGCCGGACGGTAGATCCGAAGAGAAGTATTCTTTTGAGAATCTAAAATGAAATCTTTGCTGACGACAGCTTGTCCGCATTTTTCGGCGTATTCTTCGGTAACAGCTGGACTTGTTGGGAGATGAGAGAATCGAGTTAGTGTTCCGTTTGGATTCAATTTTATGTGGAAATGTTCGTATGGATCGAATTTTGATGAATCTATTTTTGGAGTTTTAATGCTGCCTTGGGCATGAGCCATGGTTAAATTTATTAATTAACAACAGTGAATGAGTAAAGAGGAGAAAATGAAGATGATAAAAAAAAATAAAAATGGAAATAGACTTTATATGTATTTTCATGGATATGCGGAAACTTGAAGCTGATCCTTAGATGTTGGAAATATTTTGTTAAAGCATATAATGAGGTTAATTTAAGCAATGAGTTTAGGAGGCTGACTTTTTCTTCATGAGAATCGTTCGGAGTTTGCTTCGCTGCTTATTAGTAGGAGGAGAAGACCAAGTAATGACAGACAAGGTCTTAACTTTAAAAAGAAAAAAAATTCAATTTTGATTCTGGTGTGTTTATGCAGTAAGAATCTCCAATCAAATTGTTATGCGTTAATTTTTTAATTAAAAATATTATAATTTAAAAAAAAGAGTGAAATCCTCGGTGGAAAAGTTAACCTAAGACAGACAACGAAAGGAAGAACGAAGACTTTTTGCCTTCCATTTCCAATCCCCAAAACATCATTTATCGCATCAAGCAAATGGCCAAAAACCAAAAGATACTCTGAAATTAGCCTTTTGAATTTTGATGGTCGTATTTTATTTTGTAGATTCTGAAATTATCAAAAACAAACCACAAATCATAATGAGTTGAACCTCAAGTATAGGGGACTAACTTCACAAGATCTACTCATACAAGTAATTAAAATACCAAATTTACAATGGTTTTGCACCGCCGTTCTCCTGAACAGAGCCCACCGGAGTAGATGAGCCGCTCTTCCTATGATTGTTCGACTGCCCAGTAATGGTCCTGGTCATGAACTTTCCGGCTTTGCTTAGACCGCTACCAACAGCACCAAGGCCAGAACTCACTGCCCCAACACCAGCACCTACACCGGTTCCAACCAACCCGACTCCGCCAGCTATGCCAGAACCAACCATCGATGAAGCACCATCAAGTGCATCCATTGTACTCCCTATCACTCCTGCTTCTTTGAGTTTCTTTCTTTCTTCCAGGATCGTTTTCTCTTCTTCAAGGGCAGAAAGCTGCTCTTCCTTGTTAAATTCGTGATAAAATACCTGAAATTCCAACATATTCCTCCTTGGTCAGGCTTTGGCATGTTATAACTCTAATTCCACAGTAAGAAATATATGACCATCCATTGTTTATAAAGGAGAAAAAATAAAAACAGAACTGAAACCAAAATTAGGGCATTCTGATTCTTCAATTTTAAGAATAATCATGTGAGACATTTATTCAGGGTAGGGAAATATTTCTTCTACTAGTTGTTAGTGAAGCTATTTCTGAATTGGATTATACCTTGAGCGTAATATTTCCTCTATCCTTCTTGTCTTTGACTTTAAGCATGTCAAGAGATGGTAGCAGTCTCATTTCCATTTCCTTTGAATTTTCAGCTTCCAGCCCAATTAGACGCAATTTTGCAACTCCAAGTCTTTCATCTTTCCCAACATCATTGTCAAACACCTGTTCCAAGAATTCAAGGATAACAACCAAGTAAGAGAATTAGATAGCACCCTAGAAAGTGTGAGAGAGAGCACAGAGGATGAGCAAGAAGATAAAGAAGACCATCATACAACATCGTAGGTGTTGAAAAAGTACTTGAGACTAACTCAATCTCTCAAAAGGTACCTCAAGAGGGGGAGGATTACCCAAACCTTATATATTGCAAATGATGTGGGATTTTCAACACCCCCTCACGCCCAGGGCTGGACATATGAAGTGTGAACATCAATAGAGCCCAACATCGGATTAGATGACTCTGATACCATGTTGAAAATGTATTTGGGCAAAACTCAATCCCTCAAAATGAGACTATCATACAACATCCTAGGCATAGGAATATTCAGGAAATACCAGTTGCTTAATCCTTCACCTTTGGGGATGTCCCGCCAATTTTTGTTTCCTACCGGTCAGATCAAGTTACTTTGTGATCAGCCACTTTGTACATTTATTGACAAAGGTTAGGTCTGTCTCCCGTCCATCCCCGCTCATACCCCCAATTATTGGGGACTTAATGAGTTATGCCATTGTTGTAGTTGTTGTTGTACCGGTCAGATCGAGTTAGCATGTGGAAGCACAAATTACCTCCATCATAATGTCCTGACTGCCATTCAGCCTCATCAAAAGTGTTTGAAAGTGACTTAGCAGGATGATTCAATGTTTTTCTTCAAACGTTTTCTTTTGAAATGTCATAAAAATGGCTATTTACAGTATGACCGCCCCCACCCCTCCAAAAAAACAACAACAAATGGAGCAGACTAACCATTAGGATAGCCACCTCATCCGCCTTAGGCAGATCATGTTCTAAGAGACAGTTAAAGGAAGTCACACGTGTAGAAGAATTAAGAAAGAGAATTTCAGAGAGCTACATCCCTAACCAAATACCTATTGGAGTGCCTCTCCGAAGTTAAACAATAAGCAAGCACCGACATAGTGGTTCCAATACGATTAAACCAATTGCAGGGTCAAAACTTCGAAAATATAAAATGCATATGCTAATAACATATAGCTTTTAAAACCAATAACTAAAAATTCCCATACATAGTATCTTGAATAAGAACAACATTCAAAGAAGGAACAAGTTTAGCTAACAAACCTCAATAGTAAGAGATTGTGTCTCCTTGTCTTCAACAATCAGCTCAAATGTTTGGTTCCAAACAGGATTCAGGTTGTTGTCTATAGTATGTGTTTTAACCTTGAACAACGGACGAATATACACAACCGCATATGGATCAGATTTTCCAACGAGTTCCTTGTTCTTCAAGTCATTTGCTCTCACAACTGTAACTGTGAGCTTTCCTTGTGGCTTAAGCTCCAGTTCACTGCATCATATGTTTGCGGAGTGCGTAAAGGATATAAAAGAAGAAAAAGAGCAAATGAAAGGTGGGAAAGGAAGAAAAATAGAAGTAATGAAAGGGCGGTTAAATCCTTATGTAGTAGTATCATCCAATAGACAGTATCCACATCTACATTCTTTGTAAATTTTCATTTCCTCTTTAAATATGCTACTCGGTTAGACATGGATCAAATTTGTATCACTCAGATCATGCGTTAAAGACATCCAGAGAGGCTTTGGCACATAAGATTTTACACTTCTTGTTCCACAGGATCCAGCAATGACTCAACAGACATCAACAGAATAGGAACAAACAATGTGGACTTCTGATTCCATCTTAATATGGGGGATGGTAAAACCAAGTTACCTGGTATCTACAGGTATTCCGCCTAATGGAACAACAATTCTGTGAGGCCATTGCAGTGTATCTGTGACGATGGCATTTACAGTGTCCTGCATAAAACAAAGAGCACCATTAGTCATACTATAAAAAACGACATGAGGTGCCAATGAGAAAAAAAGGACAAACTTACATCTATCATATCTGAAAGTCCAGGAATAGCTGTTAGACTTCCACCAACAGCCTTTAAAACATAATCTATTCTTGGCTTAGGCTGAAAGAAGACCATTAAGTACAGTTACTGGAAGATTACAGGTAATACAAGGTGCTTAAATTCCAAAGCCAAGAAAGAAGATGAAGTAGAAACGGAAGTAGAAACGGAAATAGAAACGTACGTCAGCAAGTAGAGCAACAACAACCGCAGAAATGCAGGGAATTTCCTCAGAAAGTTGGAATATCACGCGAATAACAGTGAAAACTTGAAGATTCTTTAACTGCATCCAATCAAATGGAAAAATCAAATTATATATCCAACATTAATTTGTGGAATGGCGCAAAATTAAGAAATAAAACCGAGGTTGACGCAAGTCAGAGGTCATGATCTGGACAAGCAATTCATATCAGGTAAGTTATATAGAAGCACGTATCAACCTGAATTGGTATAGATGCAACCATTGCAGCCTCAACTCCCAAAATGATGTTTGGATCACCACCCCATCTAAGGTCAATGTCCATGGTGATTTGGCCTTTCTTAAGGCTCTGAACACGAATGCCTTCATAAAATTTCAAGGACGTGGAAATCAATCTACACAGTATCAATTCAACTTAAATAAAAATGAAAGTTGTTTATTCAGAGATATGAACGGAGCAGCTTGATTTGACCTAATACCAAAATCAAGCTAAATTATTCTGAATAATAACAGCAATATCTGCTCCAGGAGCAAACTTGAGAGACAAAGAAAAGAAATCTGAAACTCGTTACCCTCTATTTTAGGTGCCACAGTTCCAAGAGACAATTTATTGAACTTCAGTGATGTTATTCCAGGTGGACGATACTCTTCCAGAAGGGGTTCCACAGATTCTCTTATAACAGCCTCTGCAGCCTGGGAAAGAGCATTGCATCAACCAAGTCTTAAAAAGCATTTTACTAATAGGAAACTGAACCAATATGCATGAATTTCATTATTATTCTCATGACAAGTGATTGATTAAAACACTTTGGTACATGGGAATGATTAACTGCAGAGACCAGTGATGGCTACAAAATAAAGAATCAGATATCTATAAAAGAATGGGCCAGGGGATGACTAAGGATTGCAATCTACTAACGGAAAGATGTCAACATCAACACAAAATAGCAGCTGAAACCCTTTTAAACTAGAAAGAAAATAATCAAGAAATATTGTCATTTCTACCATAATGGCATCTTAATTTACAACATAAATAGCTACGTCAATACAAGAGACGGCTCATCATTGCCAAGCAGTAAGTTCCAAATGCAACAGAACATACCCTCTTATTTACAAAGTACGAAGATATGAATAGAATCTTACATCAGCAACAAATGGCCACAGTTTAGCCAGTTGTTTGTTTAACCATTTCACCTATAAGAAAGAATCACGCGAATCAGATAAATGTAACCCAAAATTAACAACGTCCCTAAATTGATTACATCAACTTTGGACCAGTAATATTTTGCTTAAACATTTGGTCCAACTTTGTTAAATAAACCTGGAGAACATACCAAATGAATTGTTATCTTTGTTTACCAATAGTGTCCAAGAAAATATCATAGATGATCACACTTAGCATCTAGCATTTAACTCTTATGAAGTTACAGAGACTATAAAATACACGTTCCTAAAGAAAAACGATTGCACTAGCTCAGTTTCACAAGGTTATAAGAAGAGTTTATTTATTTGATTGCATACGCGAGTATGACACAAAATCTTGTAGAGTCGGAATTCTCTGATTATTAGATTAGATATTCTGGAGTAAAATGTACATTGAGGACCACAGAAATCCCCAGTAACCTTCAGTCTTAGATGAATACAACCCACAACTACTCATGGATAAAGGATAAGGTCTGAGACTACTGTGTAATAAAATGACTTCCCAACCTAGTAGAAGGAATATGGTCATTGATGTTAGACTAGACCTTGATGAGGATAAGTTGTTCTCGACAGCCTGGACAGGAACTAAAAGAAAACAGTATAGAAGGGAATGATATGCATATAATCAAGTAATCATGTGCAAAATTAATTACAAAAGATGAGAACCATTTAAGGACTATATTACCCCTGTAACACAAGAAAAAACTATTTATTGTGATCAATGAGGAGAAAAAGATCCCGACCTGCTCAAATACTGGGAAAGATATCCACTGGGGAAAATTTTCACCACATATCTTTTTCAGATCCTCCCTGTTTAGCGAGCCAAGTAGTTTTATATCAACTGCCTGTCAGAGAAAGCAGAGTCAATGAAGTATGTATAAACATTCTGATATCCAGTCATCCAAGATATAGAAGATAATTATGTATCTGAAGCTATAAATATCAGTCGTACTGCTACATAAAATACAACTCATGGATTTTATTACATTCAACATCCAATCAGAAGTAAATGCTTTTCTCAACTATAGTTAGGGTGACTTCATCAGACCATCAAGAAAAGCTCAGCAATCTATCTAAAGAAATTCCAGTGCTTATACATAGATGATCAAGAATATAGTCAACCGAATCAAAGGACAAGATCCAGTTTACAAAATCTAAATAACGAGAAATACAAGTTCCTTTATAATTCCAGCTTCCAGGCGTCTGTTATCTCGGTGTCCAATGCAGGATGAGCTCCGAACTTACTCAATACTACAGAAACCGAACTCAGTACAACCAACATAAGTTATCTTTTTTACCACTAACATTCAAATTTATCACAAGTTTAATAAGCTTCAAAATGTCAGCATTTCAACAGAATTCAACGGAATCTCACCGAATTAGAAAAAAAAACAGCATTAAAAATATTCTGAAAATAGAATTCCTAAGAAATGCAAGACAACAAATACCTTCGCCACACGCTTTCTTCTTCGAGACTCCATCATATATTTCCAACCGAACATAACAGAGATTCCAAGTATCATCCCCATCACAATCCCCGAAATCAACCCCATATTATCCTAAAATATCAGAAAATTAACAATTCGATGATACCGAAGCAAAAAAACACAGAAATGAAGAAACCGAGAGAGAGAAAGCATAAACTGAATCACCAAAAACAATTTCAGAAAATTAACAATTCAAAAAACAAATTCGATGAAACCGAAGCACAAAAAACATAGAAAATGAAGAAATTAAAGATAAAACTT
>JAOWBF010000039.1:1929257-1940097 GCA_028566175.1 Vinca major
CTCCCCCCCCCCACCCCCCACAAAAAAAGAGGATTTCTTAGGAACAGAGCACAGCATCTCAGAAGTATGCACATAGCAAGTTGCATTAAAACTAACAATTTAACTTTAGCGAGAATGCAATTCATGGTTCTGTAGTACCTGATCCTTTGGTCTCCTGTGCTTGAACCACCCACCATTGAGAGCCATTCTGCGCAATGAATTGTAGCTTCAATATCCTGTCAAAAGTGAAGTATTAAACAAATACCTTGAACGAAATTCATTGAGCCAGAAGTTTGAGAAGGGCACAAGGGATACAAAGTGTTGAGAGACAAAGAAGAGCAACTGCATAAAACGGTCATTACGAACAATAATTCAATTAAGTAGTGCAACTGAGTCGCAATAGTATTATTCCAATGTAACACCAAGGATTACAAAAGTTTATCAAACTCAAATGTTTATATAGCAAAAGAAATTGGAAAATAACAACCTTCCATCCATCCTTCCTGCGCATTGAATGCTCTAACATGATTATCAGGAAGTTGTGTATAAGGTCTTCCACATCTTTTATGCTTGATGAGTCTTCAGTTTTCATTACAGCGGTCTACAAGACAAATTATCCCCAAAAAGAAAAAGGAGAAAAGGTGAGATAAAATATAAATTACGAAGTTTTAAGGAAAAAGATTTTGCAGTCGGTCAGTATGACAGAAAGGAAGATAAAGGAGAAATTTATCATTTTATTTGCTAGGGATCATTATCAGCATAATCTTGTAATCGAAATAAAAGGAGAAAGAAGAATGATTAGTAATATTTAATTGAAACTGTCACCTCATAATTAGCTATAAGAATCTCTAAAATCCATTCAGGCCATTCCTCCATTTGGGTCAAAATGCTCCTATTTTCAGGATGACTGCAAGCCAAAATTAGGAGATCCTGGAATCAAATGAAAAGTGGATAAGAACAGAAAGGAAAACTTTATGAAGAGAATCTCGATAAGAAGCACAACCTGTTCTTTTCTCTGCATGAAAATAACAGACAACAAGTGGAATACACTTGATATGAACAAAAGAATTCAAACTATCATTTGTGAAAGAACACCGGGTTAGCATCGAAATTAGTACAAAAAGCTTATAATTGAATCAAAATCCACCGTGCACCGGCACCCTTCTTAGATTCCTTTTGCACTAATGTGTATGCCAATAATCGATCCAATTCAAAGGCAGAAGGATAGACAAATGAATGCATATCTCTAATGGTCACCCATAACATGTATCCACCATCAAGGGTGAATATGCTTAACAGATGCAAAAACAACAAAAACTACAAGATACTAGGGACTTTCAATGGGACTGAGAATTTAAGGATATAAGTTGTTCCGATCAACCTTTTAGCTGAGAATCTAAATATTCTTTGAATTCAAGAAAATAAAAATAGAATTGAATGTCCTTCGAATTCCAATGCCATCTAGCTTGCCATACCATGGAGTCGCATAAGAAGTGTAAACGACTAGAAAACCATGAAATATATTTTAACCTATTCTAATGTCTTGGAGAAACCATTTCCAAGAAAAAAGAACTTCATGCAAGAAACTTTATCACATTCAAGATGCCAGCTAATTCAAAAAACCTGAAGAAATATACAAGTATTGAAAATATTAGGAGAATGCATATCCACTATAATTACCTGAAGTGCTCGGCTTTGAAAAGCCTTTGACGCAAAAGGAAGTGCACGCAACAGAACTAACAAAAGTTGCAAGTGCTCAAAGCGATGACCAGAATCATAAAAGTTCAGTCCATCATCAGTTGAAGTTGCATTGATCTGAAAATGGACAAAACATATCAGACCCCCACATGGTGATACTGCAAGCTCAAGGATTCGCATAGTCGCATGTCATCCTCCTTGTCTTTGCCTTTTTTTTCTTTCAAGGGGGAAAAGAAATAGTCCCCGCTCCTAGAAGTCAAGAATACCAGACAATTTTCTGGTTATTCATCAAATCTGAATGAAGGAATCCCAACCATCCTATTGACTGTGCTAAGGTCACAATTTGCAAAGATCAATCAAAGTTGCTTCAATACCACCAGTGCATAGAATAATCAAGTTATCTACATGGCTCAGAATCTATATTATAGACCTATATTAGAACTTTACCAAGCAGGAATTATGGAGGTAACCGTCTGACCGAAATTGAATATCTTATTTTGACTTGGCACAAAATTGACGTGAGTAGTTTGACTTTAGGCAAATTACCATAATATCCTTATTAATTAAAAAGGTTACATGTAGGACCCATATGATAGTGGAGCTTATGTCCCTTAAACAAAAGGAGGTCAGTATGGGGGTTTCAAGAGAAAATATGTTTATTTTAGAAAAGTGCACATTCATTTTTTCACAAACTAAAATAAAATATGGACATTCAATTTTGAATTTGTTGTGGGGTGGGGGGGTACAGTGGAACTCGTCTCTGCACAAAATTCTTAGACTAAATCATATGTGAGAATTGGAAGAAATTACTCAAACCCCTCCCTGTTACCCCTACCTTCCAATAATTCTCCGACCCAATTGTTCCCAATAGGTAGAAAAGGTAAAAGGCTCCAAAGTGAGACAGAACAGCAAATATCATACCGAGGCACCTAATAGAGCTGTGTAAACCCTGCTGGTCATAAGCCTGTTTGGTGCCGCTTGAAAAGCTTTTTGTAAAGCATAAAGTAGAAGAGAGAGCTTGTCATCGAACATGGTACCTCCTCCCTCAAGCAAACCAAGAAGGTTGTTTGTCATGTCTGGAGGAGAATATGTACCAAATTTCAGATGTCCAGATGTAATCAAAGTACCCACGAGGTTAATGATACCGACAACAATACCGTCACTCTTGTCAGAATTATATGCATTATTTCGTGCATTTTCAGCACTTATTGAAAAACTAATACCACCCAAATTTTTTATAAAAGGACTCTCAGATACAGATGATATCCTTTCGATATTAGATGCCGGTGGAATAGCAACAGCATTGCCTGTATTATTCAAATACTCAAGTTTGATTTTTTCATGCGAAGTCAACTCATTCTCCTCCCCAAATCCTGCATTATCACCACTACTAGTTTCCAGATTCCCTTCCCTATTATGTATTTCTGATTCTGCAGAAGATAGAGTTTTATCATTCGAAATGTCAGGTCCATCAGTGTCTCCAACTTTTGCTTCACGTTGCAATAGGACGAGAAGAGTTTCTACACCTCCACATGATAAAAAAGCCTCAGCAAAAGTCTGAGCGCTGGATGCATTTGGCTGTACAATCAACCTATAAATCAGATGTAACACCCTGGCAACCTGGAAGCAACAATAACCAGAATACATTTTAAACTAATCGTTCACATTATTAATGACTAAAGCAAATATATTCACAGGTAAACCATCATACTCGAGTTGAATCTCTATTGAATTCAAGAAAAAACTACAAACATAATAGCAACGCTCACATGGAAGAGCATGAATTTCAGAGCTACCTAAGGCTATTTGGAAAGAATATCATAATTTAATAAATAAAAAAATTAAGCTCCTTCTTTTCTCACGCATAACCCCTTCCAAGGATAAACCGCATCATTGAGTCCTTTGATGAATCTTCAGCCTACATTAGAGGAAATCTAACAAGCCGGAAGCAAGACTCGCCCAATTATAAGTTTGAACACCGCAGAAACGATAACGCATAAAAACTCTAGGGCACAAAAAATGGAGGCACATAACTTCACCAGATAATGTAAAATCTAGTTGAATACTATCATGCAGATATAGCAACAGAATCAGGCATTCGGTCTTTTTTTATATTTATTGATGACCAAGAAGCCTACTGAATCAGTGTGGATATAATACTATGTTTTCCAGTTCAGAACAGATTACTAGCATCATAACTTTAGGCAGTAGAGATAACATGGGTTGCACCTTTTAGTCGACGAGTATTAAAAAAGTAAGTATGAAGTAATAATAGCTACAAATTATCCTTGCATCATCAAGTTGCATCTACCTGATTGGGCTGTGGACAGTCAACCATAAACCTAAGCAAACAATGAATATCATCCACGGCAAGTGAAGGAAGAGCAGCCACAACTAGAAGTTCAATAACAACCAAGAGTTCATCAACCAAAGCATTAACCTCACCAACTTGGCGTGTTGCTTCATTCATAGAAAATGTATCAACTGAATCACTTTCACGAGTTATCCAGTAGCACCGCCTGCAACCATCTAGAAGCATCTGAATAGCATTAGCATCACGCATCACAGACGATTCAGTGAAAACCATATCAGCAAGAGAAGATAGAAGCTTTTTTTGTATTCCATAATTGCATAAGCTCCAAATCTTCAGGTCCAGCAACAATGTACTGAAAAGCTGCACTTTCAGTGCATGATTTTGTTTCTGGGACTGACATAGAGAGACAATTGCTGCAACAAGTTCCTCATCCCCAACTCCAAATTTTGCAGCATCTAGTGAGGACAAAGTTTGCAGAAGATAATTCAAAACTCTTGACAAGACTTCAGGTCCTTTACCACGACATAACTCTTCCATGTTTCCAGGGTATTGGATTGCTAGAGAAATGATTCTGAATATAGGAGATGCAATAGAAGTCGTCGCCAATGACAAAGAAATGTCGCCTTGTCGTGGTTCCAAGCTATTCTCATGCACGTTGCTAACTACTAGTGGAAGTAAAGACATTGGACCCCCATAAGCCAAGGCCCAAAAAGCCTCTGCAGGCCGCATTCTATTGGCAACATGAACTTGCCCCAGAACCTCAGCAGGACGCCGAAGCATGCCTAAACCATATAGAAAAAGTATTTATAATGCAGAAGCAGTGCGCTACCTTTTTCTCAAGCTATGATCAGAGAGCTTATAACAGGTACAACAAGATAAAATACAAAAGCCACTACGAGGAAGATTAATGTTTTATCCAGCAGAAGTACACTAATTCCGTGACAACAGCAATGAAAATTAGATTTAAAGCCTACTTATACAAAAGGAGGACAAAGTTGGGGCAACGAAAGAGCAAAAATACCAGGCTAAATAATTATTTTAGACAGAGTATGTCAAATACTTATAATCTTCAATATTTGCAGCATTTATATCAATAATAAACACAAAGAAGCAGTTTTCTATACAGCATTTATAACTGAAGATACTGTAGAAACATCAGCCTATCAGGATTTTATCATAGTCTGCAGGACACAGGGTTCTTAAGGACAGGAAAAAACATGCAGAGAGCAAAAGAAATGTGGCATATAATATTTCTTGGTAAGTAAAGGAGAATGATGAAACCTGCAGCTCCAGAAGGCGACGCATCTGGGCAATAACGCCCATTGAGCAAATGAGGGTGATATAGTAGATGAAGGGATCCAGCAATTTCTGCATCCAAATGTGCACTTTGTTCTGTCATCTTCTGCATATGTTCATTTGCCGCTAGCCATGGAGAACCAGCCCTTTTACCAAAAGAAGGTAGAACATCTCCTCCTCTAGAAGCCAAGCGCATCATTCTTTCGGGTCCAATTGGCTCCTTAAAAATGTAAATCGGACCCATCTCAGCAAACAAAGGACATTGACGACGACGTCGTTGCAATCCAGCCATAGTTGGAGGAGGATTAGTCCCAATACAGCAAAATGCAAGCGGCTTGGAAATTCGTGGGAAGTCGAAAGGCCGACTTTCATACAAGACACCATCAATATATAATCTCAGCTCACTCTCTGCTTTTCCAAGTAGCCCCTGCTTGCATGTGTGTTCAAGACCAATAAAATACCAACATTGTGGCTTAAATGCATGAGTGAAATGCAGCGAAGACTTCCTGCCCTTCCCACTACCACATTCAACTACCAAAAATTGGGCATGAAAATATGCTTCCATCCCTTGATTATCAGATGATAAAAAGCTGAAGAGACGTGGCATGTGAGCCGTGCCTTCACCAGCTAAAGCAGTAGCAGCGGCAGCAGCTGACATTGCAGATGATTTCCCTGATGTGGCAGCTGCAGCTGCAGCAATTGCTGCAGCAGCTGTTGCAGTGTTTAATGTGTCTGCAAATGACTCTATGTAAATCCAGGTCGCGAATGTGTATCCGTTTATAAATGGCCAACGGCTCTCTCCAGGACCGAGCAAACCAGAGCTTTCACCATCAAACTCAAATGTACATGCTGGACCCCTACACTCTTTTCCAGCCATTGCCCTCTCGAGTGAAAGCAATAATCGAGCTGCCCATTTAGTCTGAAGTAGTGTTGTGATTACGTCAAACCACCTATGCAGATCCCTGACACTGAGAGAATGCCCAGCTAAGTGCTGAATGCAATAGCACAGAGGACTTCCGTCCCATTTCAACTGCTCTTGCAAGTCATCATTTTGAAGAAAAATTTTCTCAGCTGACAACAGAAGAACGCCTAGTAACCCAGCCATAGAGCACATGGCTCTATTCCGTGTACAAGCACGCAAGATAGCAAGCAACCCTCTCACCATCCGAGTTCTAGGGGACATAATACCTGCAATATCCCCACTTGAAGGAAGCCAAGGAATGAGCTCACCTGCCACAATGGCAGCCCTAGAGTTCAGCATCACACTTGGAGGATTGGTATCATCATCCTCTTCAAAAGATTCAACACCTCCCATAGTAGCAAGAAGCGAATCAACTACCAAGAAAGCAATGGTTTCGGCTTCCTCACCATCTCCATAACTTTCAACACCACTCACAATATTCTTCAGCTTATCCAAGCTTTCAGGCTTTCCCATAATAGCAGAATCCACTAAATGCAACAGCTCTGGTGATACATTTGGCATAACCTGTTTCGGCCTAGGCTTCTGCGGTGAGTCAACGGGAGAGTAACCACTTTCTCCATACGAATGCAAAGCAGAATCATAACTAGCTGAAGACGATCTAAACTGACAAACTGATGTACTCTCAGGCCCAGGGCTCGAAAAATGGTGAGCATGATGTATTTCTGTATCTAGGGCAGAATTAAACCCAGGCGGAACTTTTGAAAAAGAAAACTCAAAAGTGTCTTCACTCGCACTCCCACCTGAATGTCTTAAATTATCCGTATCATGTGAATCACTAAAGTCCCCTTCACCCTTATCTTGGTCTTTCAGAGAAACATGTTCAAATAAGTCATTATCTGCAACTAAATCAGAAGAATCCAAACGTTCCAAATCTACATTACTGCCTACATTATCTGCACTGCCACTTTTAATATCAACAACTTCTACGCGAGATGTCGACGCTGTTTCATTTAATGTACCTCCTTCATCACTGTTTTCTCGCTCTCTACCAGATACTTCTTCATGCCCCTTCAATTCTTCTTCTTCCATTATGTCACTACAATATCTTTAATCTAATTACATCTTCATCCGAAATACCATTAGTCTAACTGCTGAGTAAGACTGGAGAGAAACTAACATAAAACAACTCTGTTAATAATCAGAACTAAAAACTGGTTGCCATGTTAAAAATAAAAATAATAATAAGCAAAGAAAATAAGTAAAACAGCTGAGAAAAATGGTATACAAGTTCCTAAGTACAGTTAACCCCGATAACCATCAATGTGGATAAATTTGCCAAGAAAAATTAAATAAAAAAACAAATTTTATTTGAATTTTTCCTCAGAAATGAAATGAAAAGTGATCAAACAAGAATCTAGCTGAATAATAAAGTATATGAATATAGAAAGTGCAACTGAACTTAGATCTAGCTCCGGCAATAAATTTTTACCAAATAACAAAATATATACTTTTCCACATTCGAGATCAATTCATTCAATAAATTTATGCATATTTCCGAATGATCAAATTAGGTTAAAACTCATAATATCAGGTTGAAATAAATTATTAAAAATGCATTTAGTAATTCTTCATTACCTTTTGAGATTGGGAATGGAAATGGAAATATAAAATCTGATGGATTCTGATTCCAGTTGAAATTCGACGATCAGAATCGAAAAGAAATTGAAGGATTGTGGAAATGAGAAATGGAATAATTTGGAAGAAAGGAGAGAGATCGAAACGGGAGGCGAATTGAGCGCGAGATTGAAGGCCCAAATGAATATAATCTGTCAGTACTCTTATAAATGAAGTGTTTTTTTTTTTATGAAAGATTAATTAAATCAGGAGAAGCCTAATGATTTAATTTTTAGTCAAATATGTCGAATCATATCTGATATGGATATTCGAATTTAATGAATCATTAACTCGAAATAAATATTGGATATTTTCAATTAAGCCCTCAAAATGTGACACTACTTTAATGGATTTTGCCATTGATTGAACATCTTTACAAGTACTATTGACTTAACTAATAATTTCTCCATTTTCATTTATTTGTCGTTTTAAAATAATACACTCGAATTAAAAAAATAATTGGAATACATTAATTTAAAAATAGATATATATTTTTAACCATCGATTAATATATTTATATTGTGACAATTCAAATTAGTTGTTGACTGAATTAATTAAAGTCAAAGGAAAAAAATGACTTCCTTTTTTTTCTTTTTGATTTGTATATAGACTTTGGGAATCACATAATCTTTAGTGGGTCACTTTGGCATGGATTCAATCTTATTGGACTGGTCCTACGTTCTTCTCAAATGAGTTAGAATAGAGACAATTTATAAAATAATTTTTATTACAACTCATATGAAAGAGCTGTGGGCCAGTCTCACAATGCCGATAGTATATTAGAACTTTCCATCTTTAGTGTAGTTTCCTTCTCATTTCCTTACAATTTGGTTTTGGTTTCATTTGGAAAAATAAAATAACAATTTCAACGCGTCTTATTTGCCCTTTAACTAAATAATTCATCTTTTACCAAAACTTTGACAAAAGGCCCATAGTTTTTTTCTCTTTCAAATAGATACAAAAGAATTGCTAAATGAAAGAAGCATAGTAATATGTATATAAATTAGAATGGTTCTTGTATCTGCCTTCTATAATGTCTTTTAGCATTAATTTGAAGGAATGATTCTGTAACAAATGTGACGATATATGAAAAGTACTATTTCATTAATATTTCGTGAACAATCGCTTTTTGCATTCATTATCAAAGATTATATCAGTCCTCAATCCATCTGTTTTAGTGGTATTCTGTAAGCTGTCACTTTATGCATTTATTGTCAAAAGTTATGTTTGTTTCATATCCATCTCCCATTAATACCCCAATTAATTATTAGGACTTAATGAGTTACGTTGTAATTGTTATAATTTTGTTTCTTCCAAATAGAAGCTTAATCTGATAATTAAGAAAATTCAATCCTAGTACTATATTTGTAGGATTTACCTCACAGCTTTCTCACATGAAATGGATGTAACCTACTAACAGTGGGCTCCTTTCAATTAATGTGAGAAACCTGTGAGACTAGTCCAACAAAATAATATTAGGATTGAGTAACTCAATAGTCAAGAAGGTTGTAGCCCCACTGGGGCAAACTTTAACCTGTGACCGAGAGGTCCCGGGTTCGACACCCTCCTCTTATGTAGGAAAATAAAATTCTTATAGAGAATTAAATGTGCTGAATAAAAAGAAAAAAACAATATAGAAAATTTTCTATAAAGAACTTGAGGTCCAAGCAAGCACAATAGTCCCCGCGGACCATGATGACCTTGACTTACACTACATTTCAAACACGGTAAACTAGTGTAGTGTTTGAGGGGTCATTCTTCCTCCGATTTATTTGTCTTTCACTTATTACCCCTTTTTATTAGTCATTTAATAGCAAAAATACATGTAAAGCTTTTTTTGGTAGGACTATTTTAAATATCTCTATCCATATTCAAGCTTTTGTTAGCTATATAAAGGCAGAGTATGAAAATGAGATATTTTTAGATAGGGCTAATTGTAACAACTATATTCCTTACCATGTGGGCTAAAGAATCTTTCCTTTTTTAATTTATATCTATCACATTTCAACAAAAAAAAAAAACACGGTAAACTAAGGCCAAATTGTAAACACGGTAAACTAAGTCCAAATCAAGGGGCTTGACCTGGAAATAGAAAAATCGTTTGTGTTGACTTGTATGTTCCGGTCACATCATTACAGAATGAAGAGAGATAATTTTATGATGATGTAGTTAATTTTAGATCACAAAATTCATATGGACTTGATCCATATCAAAAAAATCCATGTTCAAGGGAGTGAAGGTCAGTTTGAAACCAACTCAGGTTGGGGAGAATGTTAAGGATACTTGCCTTTAAGCTAGATTTGGATACGGGTGTCGAGTACTAATATGTATTTAGGTGTTTGATTGGTATTGACCAAATCTAGTAAGTATCCGATACTCATATTTATATCGTATCGAAAAGGATACAACAGGCATAAACGAAGTGTTCGGGTAACATAGCCTTTAAGTAAGTGACCGAGGTTCAAATCTCAATTCTTGCAAATGAAACAGACCTAATTGGAAATAATTTACATTTTGCCTTTTGTATCCCATATGAAATTGACCCTTACTATCGACATGAACACTCCTTAGTCAAGACACTAAAAGAAGGGTCGGTATGACTCATTCAATACAATTATTCAAACAATACATTTCCCTTAGCTGTTTTTTTGTTCCATTCATTCTTGTACCTTTGCAGCTAAAGGTAAGCGTTACCTTTCCGGAATTTCAAACTTTCCCACCAATTTTTTCTTCTTTTCTCTCTCTTCTCTCTCCCCCTCTGCGTTTCTGCTGCCTTTCTTCTTCCTGTTGGCCAGATTTGTCCATTGGCTCTGGCCAATAGTCGAATCTTGATCCTTTTATTTAGGTTTTATACCTTTATTTTGTACTACGAATCATATAAAACTTGTTTCAAAGTATTTTTCTTCAAGATTGAAGACACAGAAGTTGGATTTGTCTAAGATCTTCACAGATCTAGA
>JAOWBF010000039.1:1972892-1983019 GCA_028566175.1 Vinca major
TTGTTAGGGTTATCAAGGTTAGAATTTATACTCCTAATCAATTAATTTGGAGTCAATGGGAACCCTAAACCCTAAACTCAATTTTTTGTAAACTATATTTATATTAGCTCAAACATGTCCTCACGACACTTTAATTCATTGAGATAATCTAATTTCTCCAATAGGGGGCAATATGTCGGCCCATTGTCTGGCTCACCAAGGTCATAATTTTTCCTCCATGTTTTGAAATGCTTTCTTTCCATCTGATGTAACATCTGCGATCGCTAACGATCGTTTGATTTATCCTTAATGAAATCTGCATCCATTTGGGTTTCAAAAAAAGAAGAAGAGGAACTTCAAGTACTCCCTCCTTTCTATATTAGTTTGAGTTAAATACAATTTCATAAAGATTTAAAAAAATCTGTATGTCATGTTAGTTGGTTTTAGTCAAATAGAAAGAAAAAAATCTCAAAACTTTAAATACAAAAAATGTTATGCATATTGTATTAATAAATTAAATATAAGGGTATGTTGAAAAAAAAGAATAAATTCCGTCTTTAAATTATGATAGAGAAATAATTTTAGACAAGAAAAAGTTAACTAATTTGGGACGGAGGAATTACTCAATAAAGCTTCAGTTCTAGTTCTATATTATTTCACCCAAAAATTATAGACTTCAATTCTTTGTAATTTAAGGAGAAGTTGAAATACCATTTTCACATATACCCTTATGTACAATGCATTTTTATTAAAAAATAGTTGAATGAATTGATTTAAGGAAAATTTGCATCCTGGGTCCAAAAACAATTTATGATTTTGACTAAAGGTCCAAAAACTATGTTTTTACACAACTTCATCCAAAAACAATTTACAATTGGTGGTTTTCATCCTTCCGTCCAAAAAACACTCAGTCAACTGTGATATTCAAAATTCAAGTTAGTCAACATATAAAACATTAAGGGCATTTTAGGTACTTTAAATTAAACCCATTTAGTAGAACCCGACCCATCTCTTTAACCCGACCCGAACCCATTCTAACCCTATCATCTTCACCTTCCTCAGCCCAACACCACCACCACCACCACTCAACAACACCACCATCATCAGCCCAACACCAACACCATCACCAACCACCGCCACCACTCAACAACACCACCCTCATCAAAATCCCCAAATTCATCAAAAAAAATATTAAAATGGGTTTTTCCACCATCAAAAAAATACACAGAGGTTGTTACTATTGCTCCGGTGTCCACTACCATGTCCAGGGAATATAAATCCACGGAAACCACTGCCACGGCCGCGAGCACCATCCCCACTGCCTCCACCACCACGAGCACCGCCACCTCCGGCAACCACCTCCAAAAATCAATTCAAAGCTTTTTCCTCAATTTAAGCCCTTGTGATTCCACTCTATTTGATTTAAACAAATTAGCCCATGGTTGTGGAGGAGTAACCTTCTTAGACACATTTTCTTCATTTTTAGAATGATTTCCAGTAGCCAATTCGTCATTCACAGTAGAAAAGTCATACAAGAACCTTGCATCTAACCCATTAAATTCAAAAAGGAATGAAATTTAAAGGGATTAAATTGTTCCTCTCACAGTGAAGACAACAAAAATCAAATCTTTATATCATAAAACACCTAAAGTAAGTGCTTTATGCCCAAATCAGTCACAGTAGCTCCTTGAATGACGAAGCAACCACAAACCCACTAAAAAGATGAAATTTTCAACCAATAAAACCAAAGAATCTCAGTTTTAAATGGATAGAAAGAAGCACCTCACTTTAATGATCTCCAAATGTATAAAACATAATCATAATCACTCATAGAAGCTAACGATTTAGAAGAAAAAGCTACGGGTAGGACTCCATAGTTGGTGTCTTTTTCTTCTTCATTGAGAGCATTTTTTTACCATTACTGTTTTTATCTCGGGGGTGGGTCGGGTAAAAGAGAAGAGATGGGTCGGGTTCTACTAAATGGGTTTAATTTAAAGTACCTAAAATGCCCTTAATGCTTTATATGTTGACTAACTTGAATTTTGAATGTCACAGTTGACTGAGTGTTTTTTGGACGGAAGGATGAAAACCACCAATTGTAAATTGTTTTTGGTTGGAGTTGTGTAAAAACATAGTTTTTGGACCTTTCATCAAAATCATAAATTGTTTTTGGACCCAGGACGCAAATTTTCCAAACTTTTGATTTTCTTCTCTCACATTGGGCCGTTAGCCCGTTATCGTTTGATTAGAGGATGAGACTTCTTTGACCTTAGGCCCATAAGACTACAATAAGATCCATCAAGAAGGAATCCGAATCTCTATAAACTGCTGTCTTCAATTAGATACCCGCCACAATATTCCATTACGATTTGGGGAAGAAGAGTTTTCTCGTACCGGAAAAAAAAATCGTGATATCTAATCTTACATCTTCTCTTAAAAAATGGTAATATAATTATTAATGTTGTTGAGTTCTTTAGGGAATTTCGTCGAACACTTATATTTCAATTCTTTCAGCTATAAAAATCAGTGTATTAAAGCTCTTGTTTTTTTTTTTGGGATTGCAGTCAGTGACGCTTCACACGAATCTTGGAGACATTAAGTGCGAAATCTTCTGTGATGAGGTTTCTAAAGCAGCTGAGGTTTGTTCTTTTCTCTCTATGAAGCTTTGAACTTCAAATTTTTACTTGTTTGATTTATCATCAGATTGCGGCCCCAGATGGGGGGGGGGATTGAATCCTCTTGATTTAATTATGGTGACTTGTGCCCTAAATGTGGGTTTTCTTTTTCTGTTTTTCCTGAGAATAGTTCTTCATTTGGACCTCTGTCTGTGGAATGTATACAAAAACAACAATAACATAACCCATTAAGTTCATAATAATGGAGTGTATGGTTGGGGATGAATAGGAGACAGCCCTAACATTTGACAATAAATGCAAAGTGCCTGCTCCCAAAATGACAAAATGTCACTAAAATAGATGGGTTGGACATTGACCTAACATTTTGCAATGGATGCTCAAAGTGGTTGCTCACACAATAACATTGTAACAGTAGTCCTCTACTCCTCTGTCTGTGGAATGTAGTACTTACAAAAAGTGTGATGCACATAAATGTCTATTACTTTGAACTATATGCAGCTTATGTGCCTTTTAACCCTCTCCTGTAATTATATACAAGAAATCTGTATGCTTTTCGGCACTGTCCAAGTGTTCAATCTAATTCGTTATCAGAATTGGAGGACAAGTTCTCAATTTGCTGTTGCAGCTTAGCTATTAAGTGAGTACTTTGACAACCTTTTTTGCAACTTGGAAAAGTTGATATACTTTGACGGGCAATGGTCCACATGGAAATTTAGGGATTTTATTATTCTTGAGGTGGGAATGGTTAATTTTCTATCAGATCAGCTATATATATCACCTGCCCAGTTTCTTGACTAACTAATGTGTCCTGTACTATATAACGTCCGTGTGTTAGTGTACTCAACAAGAGAAGGGAAATGTATTATTCCATCAATTAAGATCTTTGATTGTTAACTTAAAAGAAGCTCAGTGATGACTGTGACTAATTTTTAATGTGCAGAACTTTTTGGCCCTATGTGCTAGTGGCTATTATGATGGGACCATTTTCCACAGAAATATCAAAGGATTCATGATTCAAGGAGGCGACCCAACTGGTACGGGCAAAGGTGGGACGAGCATATGGGGAAGGAAGTTCAATGATGAGATAAGAGAGTCTCTTAAGGTAAATGTTGAAAGAGTTCATCCGCTATAATAACTACTAGTTATGTTTCTTCTCTTTGTAGATGGGCCTATAACTTCTCCTATACCTGACTGTATTAGCTGGTTAGTGTGGAATATAGGCATGAGATTATGGTGGAACAATAAGAGACCTTGGATCCATTTCATTCTAAAATCTCCTTGATCTATTTCTCATGCTGACTGCTATGCTTAAATTATAAAGTAAGAACCACTAAAAAGAAGTTTTAGATCCTGCACATTTGAAACATGTTAATGACAAACTCTACGGCGAATAACCCCTTAACATCACCCAGAATGGTGTCCCTTTTACTCGTCTTGATGTTAAGAGCATGGTTGCAACAATATGACCCCTGCACTGATACAGTTTTGTGTGGTTTTGTTGTTTGATTACAACTTTTCTGGCTCTTTGCGCAGCATAATGCCAGAGGCATATTAGCCATGGCTAACAGTGGGCCAAATACTAATGGAAGTCAGTTCTTCATAACTTATGCAAAACAACCTCATCTCAATGGTTTGTACACTATCTTTGGCAAAGTGATTCACGGGTTTGAAGTCCTTGATATCATGGAAAAGGTAAGCTTCTGGATTTATTGCTTGTAAACAGTAATTATTTTCTGGTAGTGATAAGAGTATATGATGGCTATGTAAGGTGTCATAGTTTTGTTTTCTCAGTTATTTTTCTTGTTTGTGGATGAAGGTCTCGTGAGATGTATTGTGAATTTTGTGACAAGGGGAAATGTAGTCTGCTTTTTGTCCTTGATAAACATTGCCTCTGGAGATCTTCTGTTGGCTTGTTTTATGCTGGTTTACAAAGTGAAATATTTAAGAGAAAATCAAATTTAACTATTTATCAACTACTCGTTGAATGTTTTGCAGACTCAAACTGGACCAGGGGATCGACCTCTTGCAGAGATCAGGCTCAATCGTGTGACTATACACGCTAACCCGTTAGCTGGCTGATGCTAAACTCGATGACCATATAACTGATGTGCTTTATAATCCCTGCTCCCATACACATTCTGTTATGTGAATTAATTATCAGATTCTCTTGTAATAAATATTGAATTTGGAACATGATAATTAAGGGAACTATCTTCTTGTGAGAAGGGTTGTAACAGACTTGCTAGTCTTTCTATGATCAAGGGGTTCAATAATTGTCTTTATGATTTTGTACAAAATCGAAAAGCAAGTTAGGCACCTTCTGATGGAAAGATAAATTAATTGAGTGGAGCTCCAAATGGACCTCTGCTTAACGCATCCGAAGAGACTATATTGCATTGATTCATCAGATTCACCACATAATTGACAAAGGGGTTGAAATTAGAGAGACGACGAGATAGTTTGATACCTACTGGTAGAATATCCGAAACAACCTGCCGAAGAGAAACTTCCAATTTAGTTGGGGTTTATAAACTCTAAATTTTGTCCCAAAATCGAGATACCTTTGAAGCCGAGGAAGAGGATGGAAGAGATTGAGCTTTCGTAGAATATTCCTGATAAGATGATATATTGATTTCGCAGTGAAACGACGTTTGCATCGACAATACCCTTTTGTTTCGGAGGAAACTTATCACATATATGAACTTTAAAAATCTCATTTGTTCATAGGAATTAAAGAGGCTTGAGAGATGCTGGAGATCACATGTACTAGCCTCTCTATCAATGAGATTTGCCACCAAAAGGAGGCTTGTGGAGAAAGCCAAATTTGGCGGTTCAAAATACTCCCGAATTGATGAAATGCCCTAACACGTTTTTATGTCGTCTGTTTTGGTTGGATGTAATAAAATCATCACTTGAGGTTGTACTTCGCTTGGAAAACACGAGCAAGGGAGATACAAAGGAGATTAAAGAATCCTCCAACCTTGTTTACAAAGAAGTGCCTTATTAGAAGTTGTAAGGTCGTGGAATCTCATTCCCGCAAGACTTTAGGAGGCACGAATAATCCCAAGCTTTCTACCCGATTTTCCTATTGTTACTATTTGTTTCCCACCAAAAAATGCGAGCAAGGCTAGTGATCAAATCAGTTATAAAGGCTCGAAGGAGAAAAACAAATATAGTATAAGTGAGAATAACCTGAATAACCAATTTGATGAGAACCTCTTTTGCCGATTGGGATAGAGAGTTCTTATTTTCAAGTATTTATTTTTTTTCCAAACCAGATCCAAGATATAGACGAAAGAGTCATTTTTTTTATCGGCCTATATTACATGCCAAGCCAAGATATTTTCATTTCCTGTCCCGTCCCGTTCAGGAATGGAGAAACATCACATATAGCATGTAACTGATCCATTGGAAAAAATTACTAAAATCGATGCGCGATTTATCATAATTAATTGTCTAACTCGAATATTACAAATAAATGTGAAAGATATCCTGCAAAGTCCAACACTAATTAGATTTACTCAGAAAAAAATAATAAAGAATCATTGGCAAATAATAGATGAGAAGTGTCAAGACCATCACAAAACAAGTATCCATAAAGAGTCTCCATTTCCGTAACTTACCGGATAAGAGATGAGAAATCTTTTGAGCAGATAATAAAAATGATAGGAGAAAGATGGCCACTTTTTTTTTTAATACTCTAGTCGGTTTAAATGGTTTAGAAGGTGTCCTTGCCCATTTTGGACGAGAATTAGAAAGATGAGAAAGATTGATAACCAACATCTTGCTAAATTTTTTCTTGTATGGCTTTGCTAAAGCAATTTTTAACCCCTACCATGTTCGTTCTGGAAACACATCTTACTATTTTATTTTTTCTGGAATCTCCTTTAACAGAAGAAATATAAACTCAGAAAGAATACCACCATTAATCAAAACAGAACAAGAAACCTCTCTGCACATATTGCATAACCCGTTCCTTGAAAGCCGTTGGGAAACAACCAAGAATGTGTTCCAAATCAAGTAATCCTATTCCGACTCTATTGAACGCCTTACTAATATATAGTTTTAGAGTTAAGTATGAAGATTTCAATAGAAAATGATGTTGTCAGAAAACAATTATATTTTTGACGAAAGCACTCTACACCTCATCAATTATAAAATTATAATTAATTTGAATCGGTTAACCCTAAACCATAAAATTGAGTTGCAAAAAAAAAAAATATTGCAGAGTTGCAGAGTAATCGGTTTAAAAGTCACTAATTATACAAAGATATTGGTCAAAACTTCCTCGGTACGCTCTATCCAATTCTACTACTAGTACTTAAAGCCATTAGGGTTCAAAATTCCACACACAGTAGTGAGAGAAGTCAATAATGGCGGCAAACGAGGACGATAACTCAACTCCCCTCGCTTCATCAAAGCCGAGTCCAAACCCTAAGAATGATAATCAATCACCCATTGTTATAGCTTCCCAAACCAGTTCATCTCTTCCCAAAGAAAATGGCAATCTTGATTATGCTTCTCCAGTGGTTTCCAAAATTTCACCCAATAATCCCCAAGAATTTATATCGTCTGTTGCCGCCAAAATAGCCGCTCAGCCTCTTCAGAATTCGGATCCTGATGTTTGGGGTGTCCTTACGGCTATTTCTGATCAGGCTCGTAAACGTCAACAGGTCAATTTTTGTTTCAATTGCTCTGGGAAAAAAAGCCCGAACTTTTGGAATTCGAATGATTTTTAATGTAATTTTGTGTTGTTGTTCCACTAGTGTTTTTGTATATGGATTAGTTTTTAGTTTGAGAATTTTTTTTTGTGTTGGGTTGGAAAAAAGTGAATTTATGTGTTAGTTCTAAGTGAATTTTTTGCGAAAGAATATGATGTGGGACCCATGTGGAAATTTGTGTGGGAGATGGTGTCAGGATGAACAAATTTTTTACTAAAATGTTTCATGGGATGAGCATTTTGATTTTCTTGGATATGTTGTAAATTGTAACAGTATAAATGATTTTTTTTTTTCCTTTTTTAATAAATTATTTAACTTTATTATAGGATAAAGAGGTAAAGCCTAAAAACCTATTCACCAAAAAAAAAAAGCCTAAAAACCTAGAGAGTTGTGATTTGAATGATGTATCTGGCTATGGTAGACAAGGTTTGGGAAGTTGTTTTGTATTGATGATTTAATTTGTATGGAATTTGATATGTGTGTATAGATTTTGGATCTTGTGTATGAAATGCCAGTTTGGATGAATAAAATGTGGAGTAGTTTCTGAAGGGATTTGAGCTCCGGGTTACCTTATGGTGGGTACGATGTGGCGTCATCTTTTACCACGTGCATGGTTGTAAACTTGGTTGACAAGGCATGACCTTCCCATTAAATAGTTTCGGATTTCTTCTTACCTGGGATGTACTTTTAGCTCTCCAGAAACTTAATTTCAAACACACTTTTTGTCAATTAATGTGTGACAATTATATATTTCAAAGATTTTTTTAACATTAAATTAACTAGGATAATTCCAATAGGTCCCAAAAAGACCAAGAATTTATGGATTTGGACTTTGGAGAACTTCTGGTGTTGAGTTTCTTTGACCACTTGGTTTCTTCTCTAGTGTGGTATCTGATCTGGACTGTATTGTTTGAGCATGTGATATCCAGTAGGAATTTTTTTTTCTCTAACTTGAATATTGACATAACAGGGTATGAATATGCTTTTAACATCTGATGAACATTGCATTGGCCGTTTAGTGAAAGATACCAGTTTCCAGATTGTATCACAAACAGTTAGTGCATATCACTGCAAGATTTATAGGAAAAGGGATGCTACTGAGGATGCAGAAAATCCTTCCAACTCCTGCAATTCCATCTTCTTGAAAGATACTAGGTAATAAGCTTCCTTTATCAAGGTTGCCTGATTGTTTTGCATATTTGCTTCTAGCTTTCTGATTGTTTTGATCTTCTGGCAGCACGAATGGGACATATCTCAACTGGACAAGGTTGAAAAAAGATAGCAGTGCATCTTTAATTCGTCACGGTGACATCATCTCAATTGCTTTTGCTCCAGAACATGGTAATGTGAATGGTTCTCACTGTAGAGCTCTCTCTATTGCATATGAATATCAGTGGTTATTTTTTTTCTTGTATTGGCATTTTGGTGAGTTGATGAATCCTTTTTCATTCATAAAAGTCATGTTATTAGTTCTCCCATCGAGTAGATGTTTTGTGGGAGGCTTGGAATTTTTCTCTATATTCAGGAGGGTATCTGATTTCTCTCTGTTCCTGTATTTCTTACCAGTTAGCTTGTAAAATATCGTTTTAGCGTGGGATGGTCTTTTGCTGTTAGAGATTTGTATGGAGGTTTCTAACTTTTTTCTTGCTATAATTTGGCAACAAAATGACTCCTGATTGATTTTAATCCTTTATTTGTTAGAACCAATTGATGATATCTATATCTTTTAGGTACTTTGCTAAATACTCACCCTTGAGAACTAGTTCTCATGAGTCCTTTATTTGTTGCTCTTTTTAATTGTTCTTTTTGTTTTTGTCCCATAGTTTTATTTTTTTCCTAAAAAATTCAGTTACTTAAAATTCTAGTCATTTTCTTTTACCTATGTTGTTTAGAATATATGTGCTTTTGGAGTTGCATTTTTATTGTGCTTTCTGGTTAACAAACACACGAATATCTACTCAACATTCTTGTTTGACGGGGGAGCTTCATGAAGTGTGCTTCCACTTATCTATTTCAATTAATTCTGAAACCCTTTATGTTTTATTGTTGAATGCAGAACAAGCGTTTGCTTTTGTTTTTCGAGAAGTTCGAAGGTCCACTTTGATGACAGATGGCACATGTCTCAAGAGAAAAGCAGGTATATATAAGCCCTGTTTTGAATCACTTGTTTACATCCTTATAAGCAATTAGTTTTCTTGATAGGTTTTTGTAATACGATTCGTCTGTGTATTCTAAATGTTTATCAGCAGTTAATTTGAGATCATGTCAATATAGATAGTTAAATGAGTATTCTTCTGATACCTGGAAGAAGCTCTCATAATCATCAAGATTTCTTCTGTAAGTAGTGTTGTAAAAGTTGGCCTAGTCGGTAGTCGGTCACCAACTGACTAGAAATCCCAAAATCGGGTTTGCAAAAAATTGGTAAAAAAATCGGATCCAGTCGATCAAAAGTTGTCTTTTTTAAAAAACCCAGTATTCTGCCCAAAACGACGTCGTTTTGAGTAGAGAAATTATTTTTTTTAAAAATAAATTCTCTGCCCAAAACGACGTCATTTTGGGGAGAGAAATTAAACAAAAAAACCCAACCTTTCAATTTCAATCGTCGAGTTCTTCTTAAAAAAAACCGTTGAGTTCTTCTTCAACGCACCAAAACGACGACTGCGGTGCTCCCGGCTCCGTGCTCCGACGACTACGGTACAAGGCCAAACAAAATCCTCTTTATGTATTTGAAGTTTTATGTGGCTTCTTTAGTATTAATTTTTTAAGTATTGGCTTAATAATCCTGTTAATT
>JAOWBF010000039.1:2031657-2042407 GCA_028566175.1 Vinca major
AAAAATGTTTACAGGACGAGGTGTTACAAAAACAAAACTAAAACTATATAAAAAAAAAAATTAGTATCTCACGAGGCCTCACCGTAAATCCGCCACTGGCCCACCAATGCCAAATTTCTGACTTCGTCTCTGAGCACAACTAGTTTTGCCTTTGTGGGTAAGATTAAAGGTTCAAGTCATCTGAAAAGTTACCTAATATCACATATTTAGGCTCTCTTTGATTTTCCAATCTTATTAGTTAAGAAACTCTAGATACCGATTTTTTAAAAAATAACAAAAAAAATAGAATTCACTTTGATCAATCTTTTAGAACATGAGTTGGTCCAAACGGAAGTGTTTGGTGTCCCTTAAATACAATTTCGTGTTTTAAGAATGACTAAAAAACTATGTTAAAAGCTCAACATTGCCCCTAAAACATCAAATAGCTATAATCCCCTCACCTCGCCCTCAAACAAAAAAAAATCTAAATGAAAGAAAAGGCATGTTATTTTATGCCTTTTTAAAATAAAATAAAAATAGTGTTCATGTCCGTTATAACTTTATATGACTTTAAGTTTGAATTATTTTGGCGCGCTTTTTAATCAATATAAATCTGTTTTAATAAAATTATATCTCCCTTACGTTCACCATTTTACACTTTAAATAAAATATCAAAGACTTCTTTTACGAACGTCTTCTCAACATATCTTTTCATTTCAGCCATAAATTCACCCAAATCCAGACTATAACTCATGTAAATTCTTTTTTTGCATTTTTCTGCATCAACATAAAATTCCAATCGTAAAATCACATCCCTTTTATATACTATCTCTTACGTAACTAATTAGAACATCAAAACTTCTTTCCCAAATAATTTCCCACACACAACATTCCATTTCAAACCACAAACACATCAAGAACCCTAACTAATATATACACATTTTTGTGCTTTTATCCATCAACATGAAATTCCATTCGTAAAAAATCACACCCTTCTATATAAACCATCTTTACGTAATCAAACAGAATTTTCTCACACACAACATAACATAACTAAATATACTAAGAATCTAAACCACAATTTGTTGCTAAATTGAAAAATAATTGAAATTTATCTACATCACAATATGAAAAGATTCAAGAGAATAAATTTTAAGAAAAATTAGAAAATTCAGACAGCACCCAAAAAATAATCTTAAGATAGATTTGAAATTTATTTTCCTTCAGACAAAAAATCATGAGAGAGATGGAATCTGCATGTAGGACATGAGTCAAAGGCTTAGCACTTCCACATAGTCACTTTCCTTTGTGTTCTTTGTCAGTACCCAATATAAAGCCCTTCCCTTACACACACAAACACACACCAAAAATCATTAAAATATTCAAATAAAATAAATTATTCTTCTGCTTCGTCTTCATCTTCTCTGGTTTTGTTTTTCTGTTATTGTTTTTTGGAATTGTTGTGATTTGATATGAATCCGAGTAAAGTAGAAGATGAGTTCTTCGCCACCGCCACCACCGCCGCCGCTCACCACCACCATATCGTAGATCATCACCAGAATCAATCTGAGCCGTCAATTTTCGTCAATGGCGATGGGCAAGACGATGAGGAGGCATTCTCCCTCCATGAAATCGACCTCTTCCGAGACGATGACGAGGATGACGTTAGCCACACATCGTCCGACGCCGAAATTCCCCAAATTCATCAAGCCCTAACCACTTCTGTGACTGTGACCTTGCCCCAGCAACAATTCACAAATGTTCCAAACGGTTTCGTTGCTTCAAACCCTAACCCTAGCACCGGCATCGAGGTCAATCGTACCACCATCAACATTGGCGGATGTGGTAAGCGGAAGGGCTACATTGATCCGGAGCCCTATATATCATCTCAATTTTACACCTTCAACGAGGAATCCCATGCTTTGATGCTGCGGTGCCTTGTCGAGGGTAGATTGGCTACTCCTGATGAGATCCGTGCTGCTACGCCTCCGGCTGTCCTTGCCAGCTGGCGTGTAGTATGGAAGGACCGGAATGAGGACACGGCGTACCTCACAGCCTGGAAGCGAATCCAGGAGAAGCTCAACATCCATGTGGACTCCATGACTGGTAACGAGTTTATGTGCTTCAAGAATAACTCTAATCAATTTGTTTCCCATGTCAATCAATGGCAGGAAATAATCATGAATTTTCACTGTGATGCTGATTTAAGACATTTAGGTTTAAAAGAAACTCTAGAGAGAATTAAGCAAATGTGGACAGTAGGTGCTAAGTTTTATGGAATACCTGAAAGTTATATTAGGACTTGTGTTGCCGCATGCCCCATTTGCTCGGATGAGTCATCTGGGTGTGCGCCACGTAATAAAAGGCGTAGGTTTGAGTATACTGAAACGCTTGAGGTGCCAGCTAAGGAAGTACCGGCTAAGCTACATCAGCTGGCCGCAAAACATAAAGTTGTATTATGCATAAGACAGAAATATATTAGGTATAAACCTTTTATGGCAGAGGTGAAAGATTACGCGTGTCATAGGGCGGGTGAGCCAGCGTCCTCGAAGAAGTCAAAGGTTTTGAAGAGAGAACCATATGCATCTAAGAGGTGTGGTTGTGGCTTTCGTATAAGGGCCATTGTGCCAATTTCAAATTATAATGAGAAGGATAAAACATTTGTTTATGAGGAGGAGGGGACAGCTGTGTTTAAGTTATTTGCTGTGCATACGGGACATGAGCCTGGCCCACTTGATGGAAATGCGAGGATAATGCATAGGATGGTTGGGCATAAAGGCGGAGTTATCATGGATCAGGATGCCGTGCTTGGGATTGCTGAGGAAGGGGAGAATGTGAGTTTTGGATACTTGGGGAAAGAGGATGGGGATCTGCAGCATTCTGTTTTCCAGCAAGTGCAAGAATTAAGAAATGAACTTGGGGTGCTCGAGGGGAAAATTGGGAGAATTCAGCCTGAGTTATTGGAATCCGTGTCACACGAGCTGTTTGAAATCACGAATAAGATCAGAAATGTTGGGGATTGTGGCTCAAAGTCCACAGGATTGCTCTCTGACAAGCAAGATTCTGATGGTGTATTGGTGGGAGAGAATGATTTGGCTGAATGGACTGAACATCATCATCAAAGGCTATATGGGGATGGCAAGGATGTGGATCTACTTGAAGATGATGAAGACAGCTTCGAAAGAACGCTCGGGGATGTTGTTCCTTGGGATCAGATGCAGACAGACTGCAGGACTGAGAAGGATTTTCTAGGTGAAACTTGCAAAGCAGAAAAATGGTTGAAATGCAGTGACTTTGATGAGAAGAGCATCCTTGACTGCGGGGATTCCAAGCTAAGCAAGCCTTTAAGACATGATGATACTATAGATTCTGATGTAGGTCTTGCAGGTATACAGGTAGACAGCTTCTATCCCGAAAATCCAAAATGGTTTGACTCCCCTTGTGGCTTGGACTCCAGTTCAGATTGTGGCGATGGAGGATTCAAGCATGGGGGAATTGTGTAGAATTTCTTCTGCTGGTGAGACCCACTCCAACCTTATTTCAAGTTCATGGGTACTATTCATCCTTATTTCATTTCGGATCTGGGTTGTATAGTTGTGTAAACAGGAGATTGAAGCCTTTCACAGCTTTCTAGATGTCTGTGACTCTGTGACGCATGTAATTCTGTAAAGCATAGCCAATAGGCTTCTGCACATACTTTAATGACTGTTCTTAACTTGTTTTCGAGATATTAAACTTCAGCTTTGATATTGGTTTTTCTTTTTTAAATGGTATCCTTTATCTAGTTGTGATTATCGAATTTTTATTGCATTGAGTACGCAGTTATGTATGCGAGTATATTGCATGTATGCATATTTTAGTATATGGAAATATTGGATAGATATGGCTCATTAATCCTTCTGTTGCTGTTACTTTGTATTTACAATTGCTGATATTATTCTCATTTTTGTTGTTGGTGTTTGTAATACACATGTTTTTGTTTACATGTGGTATATTGGCACTGCTCACTTATTTTGCTGTCTTGGTAAATGGAAAGAATGAAGCAAATATGTTTCACTTTCATCGCCAGGATCTAGAGGTTTGATGGATACTTAACGATTTCTTTATTTCTAGAGTAACCACTGTCTATATGCTTGTGTTCTATGCACACAATGTTTTACTGGTTGATGCTTAGATATTTCATATGTTTGTATGCTGCTTTATATGTGATTCCCTATCATCATCTCGGACATCTGCTTGCATAAGGTAGTTTTCTATTTCTTATCTCTTCGTTTGGAGAAAATAAGAGAGGAGGGAAGCAAGGAAAGGACGACCCTTGCATAATGATGACAATTGTTTTAGTTACACCCAAGCATTGCCATTTTGCTCAATGGCTTAGATCTGAAGTTTTAGTTACACCCAAACATTAGTAGGTATCCACCTCTTGCGAGTTACGAGTATAGGATCTGATAGGAAAATCTAGAGAACGAGTAACATAGTTTCATTTGGAGCAACAAAGAACTCTGTGGAACAATCATAGAGGGGAGAGCATTTGTGGGATCTTTTTGTTTTTTTATCTTTTAAAATCTTAAAAATAGAATAACCATTTTCAAAAGCATGAGCCTTTCCAAATTCCCCATCTTCCTCAGAGGAAAAGTGTACTCCTCATATCTCTCCTTGTCAAGGAATACCCCTTCGTTGCACATATGCTGCTAATGCGATCCTCTGCATTCTGGGTTGGATGTGTGTGTTTACCTGTGTTGGATAGTCGTGCCTTCAATTTGGCTCTGATGTGCCACTATTACAATAGAGATGCCCGAGATATCACTTGGTTAGAAATCTATTGACCAATTTTAAGAGCATGATCCCACTGCTGCTCAAATGTTTTTGCGTGTACTCAGTCTTTTTTGGGAGATGGTATTTCTTTATTGTTATTACCTTTTTTGTGTTGGGGGTGGGATTGTGTGAATATAGTTGATTTGTACCCTCTGAGTTGGTTTAATCACTATTTTCCCAAATGAAATAGCAAATTTCATTCACCTTTTGGTCCACATCTTGAAGTAGCAGAACTCGCTAAAACTGCTGATTGGCTTCGTCCATTATGAGAAATGAGTGAGCAAGTATCAGAAATCGGTTAAAACTGCAGACAGCTCGTATCAACGTGGCCACATTTATGTAAAGAATAGATGGGGTGGTTTAAATATTTCTAAAATGGACATGTTCTACATAATCTGCCTATCTGGAAGGGATGGTAATGGCAATTGATATTCTTCTGGCTGATTGAATGATGCACTTATTAACACACAGGGCACACGATTTGTTGGACATTTAGCATGGTTAGCCCAGAGTGGGAGAGACTTCTAATGGGAGAACGAAGTTCAAACTGCAAATAAGAAATATATAATACAAAATGTAAGAGCCTAATCTGAACTCCTTGTAAAGATTATATCTTGGTTAGTCTGATCTTTTGTGGACAAGTTGAAGGAAAAGTGAATATGGCAAGTTTTCTATTTCTTTCCGTGGAAATTTTAGTCTCGATGTTATGAAGATGAGAACATCGTTGTGCAATGTGTAGCTTTGTTGGCTTTCTTTTTTCTTTTCTTTTTTCCCTAAAAGAAATTTTTAGAAAACTTGCTTTTATTATTTTAAAACAATGTGTTTTTTCATTTGTTTGGCAATCATGGTACCTTAGGGCAACATAGGTACTTTTTACCATTTGAGCGCTGACTAGAAATAAATATGGCAGCATGCTGACCATGGGTTTGTTATGCAAGGATAAAGCCTTTACTGGTAATAAATTTGGCCATCATGGTTAACCCGAGGGCAACATAGGTACTTTTTACCATTTGAGCGCTGACTAGAAATAAATTTGGCAGTATGGTGACCATGAGTTTGGTATGTAAGGATGAAGCCTTTAATGGTAATAAATCGTTAACTTTGCTTGTTCTTTCCTTCTAAAGGTTACTTGATTTTCTTGTGTTTCTGTTGCTACCTTGTTAAACAGTGCACGGGGTTATAATAAATGGATATTGATCTCCCAGCAATGTCAATAATTTTACTCTTATTAGTAGTGAAATTCTGAGGTGACGTGCAAGATCCCGAGTAGCAAGCTACCCTTTGAACTCTTCTCCTAAAAAAATTGACTTAAAATCATGTGGGCCGTTGGGCCACGTGTCATATATTAACTACACTTGATCTTAGCCAAAAGGCAGAGAAATACACAGTAGTAAATATCATTCTAAACTTGGTCATTATTTTCTAATATAGTACGCAAGAACATTGAATAGGCTAATTAATTCAAATTTCTTTTTAATCTGAAAGTTCTACTTATTCTGAACGTACATCCAGCAATATTTATTTACCTTATGGGGGGAACTGTTTTCCAGGCTTTACATGGTAATAAAAATTAATTCTATGTTCTCTATATTTTACTATACATGTTTATGGTTTCATTAGCATCCAGTGAGCTGGCATACATATAGGATGCTCTAAATAAGTGACAAATCATTGCTTCCTTTCAATAATAGTCTTTTTGTCTTTGCTGGTTCTCTAAGGAGATATCATATTATGCAGATATCTATTATTGCTTTTCCAATTTTAGCTCTAAGAAGGATTTCAACGAATCCTAAAGGTAATTGACATGTTAACAGGTGCACTTGAACGTTGTAATTGTTTAGGGGCTTTTCTTGGAATTTGTTGTGAGAACTTTGCTGTATTAGACTATTAGTGAATATGACGTTCCAAAGTCGATGAGTAAGATACTCTCCAGCATAGAACATCAATGTTATATATGGAAGGTATATTGGCCAACAGGTTGCGTATTCAAATTTATAGGGTATATTAGTGTCTACGTTTACGAGGACAGATTTTCTGCAAACTGCACTTGACTCAAAGGTGAAGTGGCTCTTTTCATGCTCTTATGGGATTGTATGCTTACCTGAATAATTATAAACAGAACACCAACTGGCGGTGCATGTCTTCCTTTGCATGTAAATTTAGTTAGCTTTTATGCTTTTTGATTGTTGATACGATGTAATGTAGTTTGCTGGTTTACTCACTGTATCCTCTCTCTTCCGTATCATGGACTAATAATGCTAAAATTTCTATATTGGGAAGAGTTCAAAAGTCAACTGACTTATCAGAAGGGTTAATTGTTATGTTTTCCAGTTCTCTACTAATATAATGGCTGATGGCTAACGAGTTACTACCAGTTCACTAATAATGCACTTGGAGAGGCTTCAAATTAACTGATATATCATTGTATTTTGATGCTGCTTTTAAAATTTAAGAATGTCCCTGCACAATTTTGTTTGGTTCTGGCATATCTCCTTTTTATGTGTTTATGTATCATCCCTTCCTTCAACATACTAATGAATAAGTCCATACTTCAGTGTATGTACTTCGGAGCAATTGACAGTAGCAGTGTGTTCTCCAAATAAACTGGTTTGATCAGTAGATAGGAGAGTGGGGAAGAAAAGTAAATGGTTTGGGGGTGGAGAAAAGGAGAGGGTTGCTTTGATTTAACTGATAGGGGCAGTTTCAGTTATAGCACTAAGAAATAAGGGACCATTTCAGTTGTAGCACCATTAGATAGGCTAAAAAGATGGGCTTTATGAAGACCTGGTGTCTCATTTCTTTTAAACTTTTACTGGGTAACTGATGAATCTGTAAAGAGCGGGGAGAGTGGCTAAATTTCTTTTGATTTATCTACATGTGACCATATACTTCTTGAGTTCCCGATATTCCCATGTCAGGACATGGTCTCGGTTCTATAGTGATGCAGGCTCAAAACTAATGTCGTTATTTCAAGCATGTGTCAATTTCGCCAGGTACGATCACATTAATAAGTATTCTTCATTGTTTGAGCTTCAGGAATATCGCTGAACTTGATATTAATCAATACCTTGGGCTAGAGTTGCTGCGGAGGACTTTTGACTACCGGGATCTGGTTCATAGAGAAAGTCGCCTCAATCTGGGATGGACCACTCTGCAAGCTGGCTTGCCTTTCTTAACGGAATGACAGTAATCGTGTCTTTTCTTCTCTTTGTAGCCAAATTTGATTACATTTTCTTTTGACTTGTTAATATGGAGTACAATTTCATAAGGCGCCTCAATTGTTTTTGCATCTATAGTTTGCTAATATTATTGCCTGCTACCTCGTGAAGGTGGGCAGTTCTAAGTTATTTCGTGGGCTGGTGATATCTGCCGCACAGGAGAAATGCGGAAATGGGATATTGTTTGTTTTCCTTGCCCATGGGAGAGGCTGCAAGCTCATGTGAAATGCTATGTGCTCTGGTACTGTTGATTTGAATATCTATCTTTTGTGCAGATGTAAATGCTGCCATTCTCATCATAGGGCCTCTATGTAAAGTGTATCTATAATTTCAGGTTCGTCGCATTTCCCTGGATTAACTGTTGCGTCTTGGTTTGGCAGGAATTGGTTGTGGCTCATTCATGTTTGGATATATTGTCTGATCTTCTCTCAGCAACTTATCGGTGAAGAGTATTTATGGTACATGAACGTCATTTCTCTCGAGTTTTTTTTATAAATTTTTCTGCTGATTTCGATTTGATTCTTGATCCACTGGTTAGTGAAGTTTGAAATAAGAGAAATCACCGTCTATATTGGATTAACTTATAGACCTTGTTTTAGATCCGAGGGACGGTTTTATTTTCTTTAGCAATTAATTGATTTGTATGTGCTCTTGGACCAAAATTCCTAGTCTGGGGGCCGGACTCCCTTATTGAACCAGAAATAGCAGCTTAATCGGAAAAAATTGATGCTTTACAGAGTTTTCTGATTTGCTACGAGTATTGGGAATATAGTTGCTTTTGTTCCTTTATTTTGAGTAGATGGGAGAAAAAAGTTGGAACTGTTGGCATCTTCCTAACAATACCCCCACAGTGGCTTACATTAATTGAGCGGAGTCTACATTTGCAGGTAGTTTCTGCCCAATTCATGTGAGGCTGTGTGGAAAGTCCTACAAAGACGACGGTCGTGTGTTTGAATTTTCCTCCTGGGAGGGACTTGCCATCAAATTAGATTGAATTAGTCGTGCCGAGCTGCAAAATATTTGCTCCGTGGGCCGACTATGTCTAGTTAAAATGTTTATATGGGGAGCCCGGGGTAATTTATTATTTGGGCTTTCACTGATCAACTAGGCTTTTCATTACAAGTCTGGAGCACCAGACAATATAAAATTGCAAATCACAGCTTGGGACTAGCCAATTTACATAAAGTTTGGGATTTTAAAAAGATGGAGTAATGTGTAGATTTAATGAGAATAGGTAACCGAACTCTGGGCAATTGGTTGGAGTTGTCACTGTTAGCGAGGTTTGATTTCAATGTTGGACATCGATTCTTGTGGAATTTTTCTGCGGTGATAGGGCTTCGTGTAAAAGATCAGTATGGGTTAGGTACTCCTTCGCTAGAGGTCACGCTACGGGCCAATCATAGGTCAAGTCTGTATTAGTCACTACGTGGACACCGGGTAGCCCTTGGGTTAACCAAAAAATGAGAAAAGGTAATAGATTGCCAAGTGCAACAGTAGGCTGTCTTAAAATTTTGCAAAAATTATAAGGGGTCAAACCAAAGGAGTTTTTTATTTTTATTATTATTATTATCTTTTCTCCCCAAAAGCTAACATATAATAAGATGAGTTAACAGTCGATTCACGGTCAAATAACTTGTATTTTTGTTTTAAAACATATGGGATTAAAGTGTGTCGATCCCAAGACTTAGGGCACTAAAATGTAAAAAAAAACTTTAAAATATGAAAGCAATTGGTGGTCAAGATTGAGGTTTTGAAACTTAGAAATTATGAGTTCAAATCTCACTTCCGCTTCTTATGTTTTCACACTCTTTAAATAAAAATAAATAAAAAGTACAGGACTGAAATGATGATTTTTCCAATGATGTTAATTAATCAACCAACAAAAGGAGGAGGGAATTTGAAAAATAAAAAAATAAATTTCTTTTGTTGAGATTTTGGATTGGGTTTTATGAGAGCTGAATTGTCTTGAGAGTATAGATGTAGATGAGATTTGATACTTGAGATTATATCTAAATGCACAAAGGAAGAGAAGAGAACGAAGGAAAACATTTGGGTAATTTTTATCCAATTTGATAACGTGACCTAACGTTGCTTCTTCGTCCTCTCTCCTCTGGAGGCAAAATGGGAGGCAAAAAAAACCATTCTTCAAATGTAGGGTAAATGAAATTGATAATCTTGAATTTGGGTTTGGTGGTATTGATGGTTAATTCACTCCAATAATGGACACAAATTCGAGCCGAAATGTTGTAGATTGATTAATTTTTCTGTTATGGTTTTGTGGAGCTCAATCATGAGCCATCTAATTCATGAAGTTCTTATTTAGTAAGAGCCCAAGTGGATTGAAATTGAAATTGAAATTTAATATAATTGAGAGCTAATATATTAAAACCCCACAATACCCATCTAAAAACTCTACCCTTCGTCTAATCAGAAATTTTATTTTGGTAGGTGAGTAAATTTAAAAGTTACATCAAACTAATTAATATAATACACGTAGGTTAAAAAGTCAATTCTCTTTTCTATGTGTATTGTATTCGTTGGCTTGAAAATCTGCCATAATCTCTTCGATCCCTTCATTTGTATGCTTGATAAAAAAAGGATTTACATATAATATAAGGGGATGTATTCAACATAGATTCTATAGGATTTTTAAGGAGTTTTAAAGTTCATAGATAGGTATTCAATTTGGATTTTAAAAAGTCCAATGAAATCTAGAGGTATTCAATTTAGATTTTAAA
>JAOWBF010000039.1:2072375-2087236 GCA_028566175.1 Vinca major
ATTACATAAAACTAGGGACAACTAGAATAGTAATTACATGAGCTAATGAGTTTTACTATCAAATCACACATTTGATAATCAAAAGCTAAATTAACTATTCAATTACATGCTCAAAAGATAATAAAACGCACAACATGTGCTAATGGTCCTAGGGCATTACTAACAGAGCCCATGGAGAAAACTGCCCGGGAGGCTCGATTCTCGGCTCGTCTTGGTGGTGGTCAGCGCAGTTGGCATCATGGCTATCACTGTGGTATAATTGCGGCCGTCTATCAGCGATGCTAGGATTTGACTTTCGATATGTAACCTAGTTATACTGTGATGACATGGAATCATGTAGCATTTCCTGTTGAGCTGGGCATCCCATGAAGCAAAGGTTATCACGAAGGATTAGAAATTCCATGAGTCTCTATACAGGTGGCTCATCTTCCAAGAGACTCTTCGGAATGAGGCATTCTATGTCGCCATCGTCGCTTTACATTTATGTTTCCCGGGCTACTCAATGAAAAGATCGAGATCCCTAAGAGAGTATCTGAAGATGATGAATTAAATTGGCTCGGGGTGCTCGGATACATCATTGGGGGTAGGGGTAAGTGAACGTTCTGCAATGCTTACATGGGGGGCATGAAGAGGCTCGGGTTGTCTGAGATAAACATCCGTGCTTGAGCATCATTTTGGAGAATGAGTAGTATTGACTGTCTCAAGCTTTCCCATGATTGTTGAATCATTATTGGGGTTAGCATCGGGTTCTCTAATGCCGACAATGGTGCGACGATAACCATTGGTTAAAGGAGTGGAGTTTAGAGGAATTTGTTCCATGTACTGCATACATGAGCTTGGAAGGCATTATGGAATGAGTCGGGACATAGCTTGACCCACAACGAATTAGGTAAGCTGTTATTTGAAATCTCATGGTTGGACAAAGATGAGAGGATGGGGGATTGGATCTTGAGTGGACACGCCAATCGCGATTCTAGAGGTGTCTAAAAAATTGTTCTAAATGTATGAGTTATAGAAGGAGATGGAGATGGTGAGCCGTGTGGAAGATTTGAGGGAGATGGGGGAAAGATTGAGAGGTTTTTATGGTGGTTGGTGGTGTTTCCAACGCCACCTTGAGCGACGGGTGATGATAGAAGGAGTAAAAATTATTAGTAGAGGTGATTGTAGTGGTTGGAAGCTTAGTAGTCATTCATCAAGCTACATGTTTGCATGAATCATGCATTGACTTTGGGTGTAAGGTGAATCATCATGATGATGTGAAAAGAAGGAAGAAAACTTGTGAGAAGGGGAAGGAAAAGAACTACAACCATTTGCTTGGCATAAGTTTTCGGCTTGATGAAGCGGGGGATGAGGTTGAGTATGGAACAACGAATGGGGGTTGGTGGTTGATGGGATTTGGATGAGATAGATGAGTGGTTTGCCTAGTTAAGGTGGGGGTGGGGTGTAGTGCTGGGTCGGTGGGTATGGTAGTGGAGGTGGTTCAAGATAGTTTTTTGGCATTATTCTCTTGGTGAGAATAATGAGTGGTGTAGTCATGATTACCTTGCATGTCTACCGTGTTTGGTACTGAGTTGTATTGTCCTGGTTCTGAGAGTGAGCGGGAACTATTCACGATTTTGGTTATGGGATCTTGGTTGATGAGGCCACACTCGTTGTTCCCCGGGTTTTTTCTCAGGCCGCTTTGTTGTTGCATCATCATGTTTGGGGCTCTCCTGCCCGGTTTTGTTTGTTCCTTTCTTGTTGCGGCTGACTATTATCCACGGTCCATGTAGTTGCTCGGATGCCTAGGTGACCTATGACTAGGTTAGTTCTATCGCTGTTTTTTTGTCCGCGGTGGAATTTATTGTTGTAAGGGCATGCAGAGATTTTTATGGCCAATTCGGTCGTAGGTGAAGCAAATTTTGTTACGCCTTCGTAAAGTACGGTTTGTATGTGTTTTTCAAAGTATATGTTTGTAACTAAGGGACATTCGATTTGTACCTGGATGCAGAAGATGTCGTAGCATCGATATGTAGCATGGTTCCTAGTAAATTACATGTTCTGGTGAGTAGTTCCTGGTAGTAACATTCGGGGGGGAGGGGCAATTCTAACAATCGCGCTCAAATGGTTCATGGGTTCCCATGGTAGGCGACTAAAAAATTCTGGTCGACAAACCAAGACCTTTGGCAGAGAGCTTTTACGTAATTTTCGTCTTTCTCGAATTTGATGAGAAAGTAGTCCTTCCCGAGATACATGAGATTGAGTGTCTCGGTGGTTTCCAGATATCCTTTAGTTTTTGGGCAAAACATATGTACCCCGTTGTGCGTCCGTAGACTTTGACAATCAGAGATGTTTGCCAAGGCTTGTAAATATGCACTTTGTGAGTGATTTTCATATGGATGAAGTTTGTGTAGTTTTTCGGGTTGGCAAATTCGTCATGTAGGTCCTGATGTCGGAACGTGACAACTATGTGTGTGGTAACTAGTATGTCTCTAGGTTGAGTCCTTAGGTGCGCAAGATAAGTGTTATCGGAGTTCGAATTCGGTGTTCACCTCTCATAGGTGTAGGGGTTTGCTAGGGAAGGAAAAGGAGAGAGAATTGTCATTTTGTTGGGATGTCGCAATATATGTAAAAGATGGAGGTAATACCATAATATTTTATTTATGAAACCAAACATGAACATTAACGTTATATAATCTTTAAGGTTCTTCAATTCGACCTTTCTCATTCTTTGCATAGTCATATCAACAATTTTCTTTTTCTTTTTTTAGATTACTAATGCACTTTGTGATTGATAAACTAATAACAAAACCAATGCGTATTTTATTCATAACTTCTATTTTTATTTTTGTTTTTGAGAAAAGTATTTATTCATAATTTATGTAACACTTATAATATGATCAGGTCGAATAAAATTTGTGGTTCAACATTTTCACATCATAAGAGATTCATTTTTTATGAATATATCCAATTTTTCTTAATTGTTAAAAATTTAGATCACTAATTGCAAGGTCCATCATGGCGTGGAGGTGGCTGTGTGGTGGAGAAGAGGGAAATTTTGGATTGAGAAAGATGAAGGTTGGAAGAAGAAGAAGTTGGGTTGAGAAAATGGGTCAGGTCGGGTCAGATTTAGTTGATGATTTTTTAAATTAACAATCTGAATTGACGAAATTACTCTTGAAATTTTGTGCATGTGTGCCGCGCATGTGCTCTACCACCTTGGGTCGCCGAATTTGGACATTAATAGCATCCCGTAAATTATTGGGGGATATTTTAAGCACACAAAATATGTCATAAGTATAACTTGCTTTTTTTTTTTTATTCAATGTATAACTTGCTTTTAAAATATATATAATGGACATAAATAGCCATTAACTACTTTCCTAATTTATAAGACAAATTGAATTATGCAAGTATATTTTTTTTAAAAGGGAGTTTAACAGTGAGTTGACTTCAAACGTTGAAGGCATGGATCTATTCGGTGTCCTTGTGTCTGTCTCACAAATAAAAAAATAACATGTATTAAATTTTTAATTAAAAAATTGTAACCTAAAAAAATAGTAAAATTTACAAAGAAAAAATATACACGTGATAAATATCTATTACGAGAATACAGAGGAAGACAGACGATTTGTTGCCTTTAAATACAAATAATAAGAACAAAGATTTCTCAAAATTAGATTATTGGACGAATTTACCCTAATTATTACTACAAGAATACATCATCTCTCCCTAAACCGCATTCCCTAAAACCCCTACAGAGCAAAACCAATTTCAATTTCCATCATCAAAACTCAGAGGAAAAAACTTGAATTTTGGCTCAAGAATGGGGAAAAACAAAAGTAAGAAGAATCAAGAAGAGCTTCTGAAGACATTGGGAGATTTCACAAGCAAGGAAAACTGGGACCAATTTTTCAGTATAAGAGGTAGTGATGATTCCTTTGAATGGTATGCCGAATGGCCGCAACTCAAAGATGTTCTTTGCAACCATCTCTGTCCATCAGCACCATCACCACTACCACCATCCGCCGCCGCGGCGGGAACTGGCGGAATGTTGTCGGGGAAGGACAAGGAGGAGGTGCAGATGTTGGTTCCAGGTTGTGGGAATTCGAAGCTCTCGGAATTTCTCTATGATGAGGGGTTTAAGAATATTACGAATATTGATTTTTCCAAAGTTGTGATTTCGGATATGCTGAGACGTAATGTGAGGTCGAGGCCTGGAATGAAATGGCGGGTGATGGACATGACTAATATGCAGGTTGATATTTTTCTGTTTGCCTGTGGTTTATTTTATACTTTATTCCATAATATAATTCGTTAGCGAACATTAACTAAGTAAAAAATAAGTGTTTTTTAATTAAAATATAAATATTACTTTCAATATACTATTAATTATATTTAAAAGAATAATATTATAATTTTTATTAAAAAATATTAATTTTTTTACTTCGTTTATTTTTTATATCCCGTCCTTACTACCTCTTATATTGGAATAGGGGTAAGAGTAGAAGATTATGGAATAGGGGGAATTGAATTGAATTAAAACCCTGGCAAGCAGTCTCTGCAAAATCCATCAACGGAATGACCACCATTGATGATCTTCCAGAAGGAATAATCTTCCACATCTTCTCGTTTCTCTTAACTTTCGACGCCATCAGAGCCAGCGCCGTCTCCCAGAAATGGCGGAATCTCTGGCATTCACTTCCCACCCTCAATTTAAACATCAAACCATTCCATTCCAGCATTCAGAACAACCATACTATTATGGAAATCCGCCAGTTATTTGCCGAATTCATCACCCAAACCCTGTTCCTCCGCCAACCCTCTTTCTCTCCTATTCGGAAATTCAAGTTAAAGTTTGATTACGGTATCAACGAACGCCATAAATTCCATCTGGGTTCCTGGGTTCAGTACGCCATCAAATGTAATGCTGTTGAATTACACATTTCAATTGATTCCTTCATTTCTAACCCGGTTGAGGATGAAGCCCTAGACCGAGATGAATCAGAAGATTATATGAACTATCAAGCTTGGAAGTTCCATTTTGCCGATCTCATAAACAGCTCCGTTCAGGTTCTAAAGCTTTGTTCTTGTGAGTTAAGCTTCCCTACAAATGCTTCTATTCGCATTGCATCACTTAAATCAATAAGCTTAATTCGTGGTTATTGCTGTATTATAACCTCTGAGGAAGTGAGCAATATGCTTTCTTTATGTGTTAGTCTCGAATATTTGTCTATTGACTGTAACGACGACAGGTTTGAGAATTTGAAAATCGTGTCGCCAAGCCTTAAGTATTTGGTCTTATCCAACCATACAAATGGTTATGGGGCAGAGGAGAATTCTATAGAAATCCGCACACCAAGTTTGGTTTCAATGAGGTTCGACTCCTACTTTGTGGGGAAGTATAGTTTGAAAGATATATCCTCTCTGGTAGCAGCTCATCTGGACTTTGATTCCAGTAGTCGTTGGGAATTTGCTTGCTGGAGTAAGCTTATGATTTCACTCACTGGTGTTGAGAGGCTCTCCACATCAAATATGTGGATGTGGTTTGAGGTACATACCCACTATATCTTTCTTCTTCTATCGTGATGTTGAGTTGCTATAACTAGTCATTTTTTTGGGGTGAAAATTGTTAGAATATTAGCCATTTAAAGCCAAGTATACTAATGAGGATCTTCTTAGATTGCCCAAATAACAGTTTCTTGCTGCAAGGTTATTTATGAATATCAAAAGCCAGTTTACTCTCGAATAAGTGAACTTAAAGAATCCGTGATTATGCTTCTCTTGCTAATTTCTACCTTTTTGAATGTTCTTTGATTTCTACTCCAGTTTGAGGAAGCGGAGGACAGTTCGATGCATGATAACAATGAAAAGCTGAAAAAGCAGTCAGCATTCCAAAGAGAACATGACAATGCATTAGAAAAGATTTATGGACAGGTATATACTTTTCTTGTTTATATTTGCCCGCCTCTGTGGAAGGATAGTGGCAGGAGATTTGTTTTGATTACATATTAGAAAAATACAACTTGATTAAGGATGAAGACTGAAAAAGCAATCATAGTTTGAGAATTTTAAAAAACGATATACAAGAAAAATCTCTGTGCAAAGTTATTTACTTTTCTTATTTATAATATGTATAAAATACATGGTTTCGCACCTGTGTGTTGTAACAGGGAGAAAGAGATTCGTCTTGTTAACATATTAGAGAAGCAACTTGATTAATTAATTTTCTTTAACCTCATCACAAATTTGGAACCAGGAGGATAAAAAAATTAGAATAAAAATAATTTGCTATATTTAGAGTATTGTAACATGGTACCTGAAGATAGGGGGAACCTCTCCCTCGAACCAAGAAAGTTGGTCTTTTTATATAGCCTTCATCAGAATAGAAGTTTAAACAGGATTTTACACGATTTTCAAATAAAAAGGTATTTTGTGTGGCCATTGAGTATATTTTAGCATGAAAAAATCATATCAAGTACATGAGTTTACTTTGTTTCTCATGCAAAGACCATCTACATCAACCACTTGGAAAACTTGAGTCAGTTTAACCTAGTTAAATCCAATATGTTTCATGTATAGTTTATCTCTGTATGTTAAAGCCAGATATTTGCATTAAATCTTGGACCTCTGTGTTTCTTTTTCCCTTTTTCTTGTTCCTTTGTTCTTTTGGGTGGTAGGGGTTATTTATAACTAAGCTACATCTTGGCAAGTTGAATGCCATGAATTTCAAAAAAAATATCTTTCTTTGGCTTTTCTTGTCTGCGTGTGAGTATATGAGGATCTTTGTTATTGTCCTTACCCAACTGATGAGTGTATTTATAACTTACAAGGCTGCGAACTGGATTATCAGCTGTTCCATGAAAATCTGAAAGCAGATAAAGGAAGCTTATGATTGTTCACTTCTGCTTGTCCAAGTTCCTTTGATAGTCTTCTTTGTAGAACAAAATTCCCATGACTTGATTAGACTGATTATATTTCTTATTAAAGGATTGTTTTTGGAGAAGTTTGTGGAGCCAGACAATGAGATATGTGGATAGGAACAAAAGGACTAAAACTAAAACTTCTAAGAAAAGAAGTTATTGGTTCTGAAACTTACAAAGTAAATAAAAACTTCTATACATGTGAAAACTAAATCCTCAAAGTAAATGAAATCCATTTGATGTTGAAACTTGAAAACTTGCATGTAATTTTTTTAGATGCATGGATATAATCTTTTTTGCCAATCGAGAAAACCCAAATGGTAGTTGGAACAATTGAGGATTGTTTTCTTTCCTCCATTCATAGCAAGCCTATCGGATGTGAAATCTAGTTAGTTGCCTTGATTTATTTTCTGTTTTCAGTTACAGTGTCCTTCCTCCTTGAACATATTCTGGAAGAAGGGTATGCAGATATATACGCACTTTTTTGGAATCTCATCTTATGCTTATTGGAATACGACAATCAGAAGGGGGGAGAAATAAAATGAAAAAGGAGACACTTCTCCTTCAATTTTTTTAGACATTCAAGGACACTTTGGTTTTGTTAAGATTTCATGATTCCCCCTTGAGATATTGGATTTTGCATCTCATATCTTTTTCTTTTGTGTCAAAAGGTTTCAGTTGCAGATGACGTTTTTTCTGAGAAATTTGTGTTCAGCAATCTTAAACATTTAGAGCTTAAGACTGGGTATACAAAATATGAGCTGCTTGGCCTAGAATATTTACTTGAAATATGTCCAAAGCTCGAGTTTCTGGTTCTCAAGAATTATTCCTCAGTGCACAGTGATGTGAGTTCACTCAGAGTTCGCCTTTTTTCTTTGATAAGATGTTTATTTGGCATGTTATGTTTAGGAAATTTGCATGTTTTTCAGGGAGACTTGGCTGAAGAAATGAGGCATACACCAATTGTTTTTGACATTCCATGTCTTAGGGAGGTCAAAATGAAGAATTACAGAGGAACAAAAAGGGAATTGTTTGTTGTGGGGCTATTAAAAAGGAATAAGGTGGTTTTAGAAAATATTGTAGCATTTCCTGCAAGAGCGCGCCCTCCGAAGCCAGATGAAGCAAGGTTATCTCCTTTTGTTCTTTGATAACCTGCAACCAAGTTATTTAGTTTCCTGATCCTCTGTTTTATTTGAACTTCTTTAGAACTAGATTGTTGAATTAAATTGCAGTGATTTTCTACTTTTCTGTGAAGTCGTCTTGTTGATTGCAGCATCTTTGAAGGGAAATTTCTTTTTTTCTTTCTTTTTTGGGAATGATGTATAGATAATTGTCTCAATTGCCATTTGTACTCTTCATTTGGCTAAAAGGAGACATGTGGTATATACTAAACAGTTTCATCACCAGAAAGCAACTCTCTGAATGGATTGTGGAATAGCCAAACCATGAAAATATGATATGTTCTTATAAGTTCTGGTGGAATGGAGTTATGATGTTCAAATGTGAGTCTTGGTGGAAATGTAGGGAAAGAATTTTCAATGTAGGATTTAAGTGCAAGAAGATGATCATCGCATACAGATTAATATGAAGGGGAAGCTAGTATCCTGCAAGTCCGAGTGTAGTGCTATGCTATCTATTAGTATCGTGTTGAACTAATCTGAATTATTGGGTTGTTTGATCTGGTAACACCCGTGTCTGCTCGTTTGAGAGGAGAGGTTTACATGCAAGAAAGGGGGATGAATTATTCAGCAACATCTTTTCCAGAGAAAATCAAACTAGTTTATGAATATTTATTATCAAATAGCTTAAAGGGTTCTTAACATCGTATCCAGGATATCCTGCCAGACCACAATTCGAAGAAGTCGAGGAGTTATCGAATCACCCAAGTTAGCATCGGAAGAACTAAATCATCGAAGGAGTTTGTTAATTGTGGAAATGGTTCTAAGCATCTCAGTTCAAGTTAGTTACACAAGCATGAGCAAATGTTGCAGGCTTGTCTATCGTTTCCTTTGTGATTCACACTTTTGTTTTACATGTATATACACATCTATAATTACAGCATTTCGTTAGATAAAAGGTAAAATTACTTTTCCTTCTCAATTAATTTAAGGGCAAGTTAAGACTTTTTGTTCTGGGATGTGATGTATTCTTGAGTACCGAGCTAAGTCCTAATCGGTTCCGAACTTAAGGTTTGGGCTCGGGTAGAAAGCTTTGAGTCGAGCCAAGTGATCTGAGCTATGCCCCATGGGGAAATTTGGGCTGCTAAGATAAACAAAGTTAGGGAAGGGTGTGAGAAGATCCCAACCTTACTTTGATGCTCAAGTCAGTTTGGATTCTAATGAGAGATAATTTAACACAATATTCAAAGTGCAATTATGTCATATGGAGTCAATGAAGTGAACAATACTTATAGTTGGGGCAATACTCATTGGATATTTCAATACTTTGTACAGATCGAGGTGTGACAATCCTAGCTTTATTTACAATTTTTCCACGGCGCTTTCTCTACCATTCATTGACTCAGTAGTGTTGTGTGTTAGCCATGCACCTGATCTCAACCGTCCAAAGAGGCTTGGTCGGCCTGGGCCATTCTATAGGCTTGACCCAGAACTTCTCTGTGGGCTCGGACCTTTCGCCGTTGGTCTAAAGGCTTAGGTTTCTTTGTTGGGCTTGTGCCCACTGGCCAAATCCTTTTTTTTTGTTGAAAAGAAGTGCATATATTAAAAATCAAAAGCCAGACACGAACAAAGTTATTACAAATAGTCCTATCAGGCGATACCTTTTGTCCATATCTTGCCACTATAAGGCTAACAAAAGGATGGGTATGGATAGAGGTATCAGAAATAGATCTATTACAAAAAGCCCCACGGGCATCCCCCGCCAAAAGTTGGCTAATAAAGGGGGGTAAAGAGTGAAGGGTAACTAAATCAGAGGATGGTAAGCGTCTTCCAGCTTTTGCGAGCCAATCTGCACATGCGTTGGCTTCCCTGAAGATATGAGAAATACTAAACTCAGGAATCCGCCGTAGTAGTGCCCTGCAATCATAAATAAGCGTAGATAAAGGGTGAGTAAAGATATTAGCATGCAGGACAAGGTCAATCACAACTTTAGCGTCCATTTCAACGGCTAGTTTCTGAGCATGAATATCGATTGTATGTTTGAGACCGTCTTTGAGAGCCCACAACTCAGCAACATTGTTTGTGCAAGTATCGATGCTTCTATAAAACCCCGCCAACCAGTGACCTTCGCTGTTCCTAATTAACCCCCACTTCCCCCTCTGCCCGGGTTGCCAATTGATGAGCCATCCACATTCAGCTTCACCCATCCTACCGGTGGTTTTGTCCAGGATACCTTGATAATTCTTGACTGAAGGATACCCCTGCCAACAGGCCACAGAGCATTGTATTCAGTAGCTTTATTCATCATGTCAAGGTAGGGTGCTGTGCTTGGTTTAGAGGGGGAGAAAACGTAATTATTCCTGTTGTTCCAAAGGGCCCAGCATCCATAAGCGAAAATGCAACCCCATGGTACTTTATTAAAATGTGATATTATCTTTGATTCAGCGCACCCTTTAAACCATGTTTCAAAATCATTAAGGTGAGATTCTGAAACATGGTGGAAGAGATTAAGGCGATGCCACAAATCTTGGGTCGGGGCACATTCTCTAAGAAGGTGTTGAATAGATTCTGAGGATGATCCACACTGAGGGCAGGTAGGGGTATTTGTGATGTGTTTCCTGTGTAGATGTTCTCTTGTAGCCAACCTGTTATGGAGGCATAACCATAAAAAATAATTTATTCTCTGATTACACATGACCGACCAAATCCATATCCAATTCTTCCCCCGTTTTATCATCCTCAATATCTTCATGAATTGTCAAGTGGGCGGTTTTAGAGCTAAAAAGACCGTCTTCTGTTATTTTCCACATCTTGCGATCTGGAAAATTCGTCTGATATGATCTAGGCACTCCCATGATGCAGTCTACGACCTTCTTTGGAAGGTCAAAAGATAAAGATCTGAGATTCCAAGTACCAAGATTGGAGAAGATGCCTACAATCTTGGTATCATCTTCATCCCTGATCAAAGGCCCCGAAATCTGTTTTCTCAAGGGACCAAGGCTCGTCCAGTCATCGTGCCAAATTCTGATAGTGTTACCATTCCTTGGAATCCAAGCTGTAGATTTATGGAATAGATTATTACCTTATTTAAGTGCTTTCAGATTGATGGATCCTTGTCCCTTTTTAAGCTAGATCATAGATTGGGGGCCATCATTTAGGTATTTGATCTTGAGAATTGAAGCCCAAGTGTTAGTGCTTTCTGTAGAAGTTCGCCAGTTAAGCTTTGCAAGTCCTACTTGATTGATGTGCCTTGCCTTTCTAATACCCAAACCTCTAAGAATTTTGGGTCGTGCTACCCTGTCCCATTTGACAAGATGAATTTTCCTTTTAATTGCAGAGCTTCCCCAAAGGAAGGATCTAATACTTTATTTTGTATGCGTAAGGAATGGGCACAAAATGAGGAAGAAGAGAGTATCACTATTTACTTTCTCATTAGTAGGGATGGCAATTGAACTCGTGTCTCGTTGCCCTGCCCCGATCCGTACCCCTATACGGCCGCCCCGCCCTGCCTCGTACTGAGAACGGGTCGGGACGGGTTTGAATATGATGTTTGGCCCGACTCGACCCGACCTGTTTGGCCCATTTGGACCCCAATAATATATATAACTTTTTTTTGTATATGGTAATTATACTTAGGAAAAGAAAAAGAAAATATATACTAATTATTTTACTTTTGAAAAATAGGACGGGGCAGGGCGGATTTGCACGGATCGTGGCGCTGGGCGATAATGCTGCCCCGTTTGCGAATCACGGGTCGGGGTAGGACGGCAGATTACGTAAACGGGTCGGGACGAATAGGTGAAAAACATGAAAATTCGCCCCGACCCGGCCCATTGCCATCCTTACTCATTAGTAAAGGAAGCAAATAGATTTACATAATTTTTCTTTAGTAAGAAGAGAAGGAAAGTACATAAGAATTTTTTTGTCATTATTTATTTTATTAAAACGACTGTTATACCCTTAAAACATTAAAGTAAATATTTAGAAGAAAGTAAAAACGATTTGAATGTCTTTTACAGTACAAATATTTTCCAACTCATCTAATATTTGAGGGGCTGATATGCTTATATAGATTAAAACCACTCCCTTCCACATTTACTTCCCATTCCTTTTTTTTCCTACTAAATACGAGCATTTTTCTTAAATACCCCACTCTCCCTTCATTTTCTCTTCCTACCAAACAAAGATTAACTTGACAAAAAGTTGAATAACCATACAAAAATTGCCATTCACAAATATCAAATATGGGACACATGTATGGTCCTGGATGAGTAGATTTTCCCCTAAATTCTTGTTCTAAAGTTAAATTTTATTTCTAAAAAAACTTTAAACTATTTTTATCACCCCCAAAATCCCCACCATCAATTTTGATACTGAATACTAGATCCATATATGCAAATATGTTTTCATTTACAAGTCACTTAATCAATAGTAGAAGATAGTTGAATTTTGATAGAATACGATAAAACAACAACAAAGCCTCAATTCCAAGTAATTGAGGTCGGCTACATTAATCATTATAGGATTTTTATGTGGTCTAAATTTGATAGAATACGATGTCGTTAAATAAAAAAAAATCTTAGATACCAATACCTTAAGATGAGCATGAAAATTTAGACTGAAGTCTTCTACATAATTAACGATAAGACTTTATCAAAAGAAAATTATTTGAGGATCTTACAAGTTAAAAATGTAAAAGGAGTAAGGAGTAATAATTTAAAGTTATACCACTAAAGATGAAATCACTAAAAAAGGAGGACTAATATTACAAATTTTCCATTGAAATTTTTTCTTTGTTAATTCTAGCCAGCTAAAACGTTTATTTCTCTACGCAAAAAAAATAAAAAAATAAAAAAAAATAAAAACTATTGTCTTGGGAAAAAAGAAATGAGAGCTAAAACAAAAAGGCGAGAAGAAATCGATTTACTAGTCTTCTTCTTCTTCCTCCTCCTCCCACACCTTTGTTACAAAGATTCTCCGATTCGCCATGACCATCGACCACGCAAACTGGTCTCCTTATGACAACAATGGAGGGTAAATATAAACTACTCTCTAATCCTCCTTCCGCGATTATTTTAAGATTTACTATTTATTATCGATTTATTTGGATTAACTTTTTGTTTTAAAAATTCCGTCTCCTAAATTGTTTGCGAGAGAAGATGTCGAGGAAATTCTTTTGGTTTTGAGAATGTGAAGAGTAGTGCACAAATGCTTAACTGAGCTAATTTCGCTGTGTATTTGCAGGACTTGTGTTGCCATCGCCGGAGCAGATTACTGTGTAGTTGCCGCGGATACTCGAATGTCTAGTGGATATAATATTCTCACTCGCGATTACTCCAAAATCGTACAATTGTAACGACTCTATAACATTTTTTGTTTGTTTTTCTTTTATTCATTTAAGTACTCTCTCATTCGTTTTTAGGGTTTATAATTGATCTGTTTGATTATGTTTGCATTAATTTGGACCCGAAATTTGTTATCTTCGATTGCTTTCTAAATATGTCAAAGTTTATGTCTTTACTCCATTATTCACATAAATTTTGTTCGTATGTCCTATTTGTTGCTCTCAGGGAAAGGAAAAAAAAAAACAAAAAAAACTCTGCATTGGTTTCTTTTTGTTCAACTACTCTCTTATTCATTTTTTAGGATTTAGAATGATCTGTTTGATAAATTAATTGCGCATTATTTTGTACCTACATTTTGTATCTTCGATTTGCCTTCTACATAAGTTGTTTATAAGTATACTCAATTATTTGAATAAAATTTTCTTGTATGTTCCGTTTGTAGCTTTAGTTTGATGGTCTTAGGTCAGTGCAAAATAACAACGCACAAAACTTAAAATGTAAGTCTTGTAAAAGAAAAAAACTGAAAAATTGTTCAACATCAACTCTACTAAAACACATTCTAAATCAATAGTTAGTAGGCCTCAGTGATAAACGTATAGTAGACTGAAGCAAATGTGATTTCCAACTAGATAGCTTTCAAGGAATCAAAGTTTAGGATCTTTCCCATTGGCTGAGTCGTTCGCTTGTATTATGAATCTATGCAGATGCTGGATGTCAACTTGCCTTTGATATGTTATAAGGCTCATTAATATTATAACAGAAGGTTTTTTTGTCTCTGTCAGTTTTGGATGCTTCTTCTTTGGTTGGTGAATTTTTTTATGTTCTTACAATACTGGGTCTTTACTTTGTTGTTTTTAACTTGTAGGGCGGAAAAGTCTGTGATGGCTTCCTCAGGTTTTCAAGCTGACGTCAGAGCTTTGCAGAAGGTCCTATCTGCTAGGCACTTGGTGAGTACCAAAAGTTTATTACAGTCGGGATCTCTCCTAATAAAGAAAGGGACCTATTTTCCCCGATAAAATGATGATATTTGAAAGCTGGTTATATTATGTCACTCAATCATGTACAGTGAGAATTTCTTTTGAGACCAAATTACTTTCCCACTCTAAACATGAGTATGCTTGATGGAAACATGACCAGTCTATTGGGTTTTATGGAGATGCAATTAAGGAGTCCATTTCAAAGTTTGTGTTATTAAAAATTTTGAAATTTTCCCTCATGATATATTTGGTTGCGGTTTCATATTTGTATGGTATCGACATTTTTAATGCATTTATTAGCTAGATGCATGCTTGGTTTGTTTGTGTGAATGAGATCAAATGCTTAGGTTGAGCTAGTTTCATTATTTTATTAGCTCATTTTTGTTAAGGGGGGTTTCTATATGGTTGGCATACAAACAGGTTTCAGAAATTGATGTCAATTTTTCTTTTCGACCTTGAATGTAGTTCTACCAGCATCAACTCAACAAGCAGATGAGCTGCCCTGCCATGGCCCAGTTG
>JAOWBF010000039.1:2087336-2099273 GCA_028566175.1 Vinca major
GAGACAGGTCCAGAATCAGCCACATCACCTCTTTTTGATTAAAAAGAGATAAAAAAAAATCTCATAAGGCCCCACTTGTTTTTATTATTTTAATCAAAATTGTGATGTGGCTGAATGTGGATCAAGTGGTCTATGACCACCTTGTAGACCTGGTCTACAACAGAACTGATCCAGATGTTAATAGGGAAAAAACATTTGTTACACTTAATTTAACACATGTGTATAAATATGTAACACTTGTCCAAAAAATATTTTACACGTGTTAAATTTCTCGTCCGTTGGATTAAAAAAATTTACGATTAAGATTTACTTTTTAAAAAAATTCTGATTTTGAAAACACCTATTTGTATAAATACATATATTTTTAGTTAAAAATACCTATTTTTAAGATAAAAATACATATTTTGAAGTGTTCGTATATCTGATCGAAAAAACTATTGTCTTGAGAAAAAAGAAAAGAGAGCTGAAACAAAAGGCTATTTGGGCATCATTCCAAATTCCAATATTCTCCTTCTCCTAGTCTTCCTCCTCCCTCAACTCTGCTACAGAGCTTCTCCGATTCGCCATGACCATCGACCACGCAAATTGGTCTCCTTATGACAACAATGGAGGGTAAAAATCTATTCTAATCTCCTACCTTAATCTCTGTTAGAAAGATGAGCTAATTTTGCTGTTTATTTTTTTATTTTTGCAGGACTTGTGTTGCCATCGCCGGTGCAGATTACTGCGTTGTTGCCGCCGACACTCGAATGTCTACTGGCTATAATATTCTTACTCGCGATTACTCCAAAATCGTTCAACTGTATGTAGCTCTCTCTCTAACTTTTTCTTTTTGTTTTTTCCTTTTATTTATTCAAATACTCTCAGTTCCATCATGTCAATGGTCGTTTGAGACATGTAACAAAAATTAAGGAATAAGAATGTAAGTTGTTTTTAAATTAAAATATCAATATTAAGCTTTTAAATAGAATTAGTGGTATATAAGTCTTATTTAGGACAATAATATTGATATTTTGACTAGTAAAGAATCTTGTTTTTTTCTTCTTGTCCTAAACGACTTATATTATGGAATAGAGTTAGTACTCTCATATTCATTTTTTAGGGTTTAGAATGATCTGTTTGATAAAAGAGCGCATTATCTTCTATTTTCCCTCTGGCCTCTACATATGTCAAGATTATGTTTTTACTCAATTATTCGAATATAAATTTCGCTAGTATATCCTGTTTGTAGCTTTGAATTAGATGGTCTCAGCTCAGATCAGGTCGGAAAAAAGAAAGAAAGATCCACATAATGCTTAAAAAATAAATTTTGTGATAGAAAGATTGAAAATGGTCCAGCATCAACTCTGCTAAACCACATTTAAATCGACAGAGTTAGTAGGCTTCTGGAGATATTTACTTTTTCAGTGAGAAATTTTGAGAATGTTTCTGTTGGGCATTGATAAACATATAGTAGAAATTTGGGGAAATGAAAGTTTAGGATTTTTGTTACCCCCTCTTTGGCTGTGGTCGTTGGGTTTGTATTATGAATATATGGTATGCCGATGCCAGGTGTCAGCTTCTCTTGATATGTTATAAGGCTCATTAATATTGTAACAGAAGGTTATTTGTCTTTGTCATTTTTTGATGCTTCTTCTTTGAATGGTGACGTTTTTTGTTTTCTTACAATGCTTGGTATTTAATTTATTCGTAGAGCGGAAAAATCTTTGATGGCTTCCTCAGGTTTTCAAGCTGACGTGAGAGCTTTGCAGAAGGTCCTATCTGCTAGGCACTTGGTAAGTTCCAAAAGTTTGTTACAATCAGGACATCTCCTAGTAAAGATAGGGGACTTATTTCCCCTGATAAAAGGATGAAATTGAAAATCTGGTCATAATATTCCACTGCATCATGTACGGTTTGAGCTTATTTGGATAGCGAATCACTTCCCGCTCTTTCATGGATAATGGAATGTTCATTGTTCAACGGAATTTCAGTTTTCTTATTAGTCGAGGCATTATATGGTAACTATAAATGCGCACAATATGTGATTTGCCTCAGGCATATGCTTTCATTTTTAGAGCTTCCTGGTTAGAATTCTAATTTTAAATAGAAAAAAGAAAAAGGTTCAGGTGCGTTATTATCTTGCTGAGTTGATTTGTATCAAAGGTCAAGTGTTGTCTTGTTGCAAGTTTTGAAAAGAAAAAAAGTTGACCTACTTACATTAGTAAGGTTAATCCGGAAAAGAATTTTTCCAAATCAAACCTTTGGTAGTTAAAGGGGTCTATTTTGGAGAACAGAAAGATCATGGCTTCACGTTCCTAGATTTTCCAAGAATTCTATGGTGTTTATGCACCTTTAAAGACGCACATTACTGCAAAGTAGATCTAAGTGACTTGGATCATCTATAACCTCTGTAAGCTGCTCCAGATGGATGACTGCTTATCTCTTTACATTTGGACATCTATGCCGATGTACAAACCAAGCTTGCCTGTATGCTTACTGCCACATGAAGTTAAATGAATGATCTTTCTAGTGCATTTTACTGATTTTCTGGTGCAGGTATCAAATGTGTGGGAAATGTTTTGTTAGTCGTGAAAACACAAAAGCTGTAAACTTATACAAATAGTAAAATTGAATCTAGACTCTTGAGTATGCTTGATAGAAACATGACCAGCCTTTTGTGTTTTATGGGGATGCACTAAAGGAGTACATTCCAAATTCTGTGTTATTAAAAAATTTGAAATTTTCCCTCATGATATATTTGGTTGCCGTTTCATGTTTGTATGGCATCGGCATTTTTTCATGAGTTTATCAACCAGATGCATGCTTGGTTTCTTTTATGTGAATGAGATCGCATGCTTAGGTTGAGCTGGTTTCGTTCTTTTATTGGCTCCTTTTTGTCAAGGGGGTTTCTTTATGGTTGACATACAAACAGGTTTCAGAAATTGATGTCGATTTTGTGTCGACCTTGAATGTAGTTCTACCAGCATCAACTCAACAAGCAGATGAGCTGCCCTGCCATGGCTCAGTTGCTCTCGAACACGCTGTATTACAAGCGTTTCTTTCCTTATTATGCTTTCAATGTTCTTGCTGGTCTTGATGGTGATGGTAAGAACTGGATATCCATGGGTATACTAGGTTCTTTTATCTTTTGTTTTTGTTTTGAGTCATGGGTGTACTATTATTATTATTATTATTATTACCTATTCTGTTCACTTACACCATCTCTTTCGGCTTTTTAAAAATCGCCAGGCAAGGGCTGTGTCTTTACTTACGATGCTGTTGGATCCTATGAAAGGGTTGGATACAGTTCCCAAGGTTCTGGCTCTACGCTTATCATGCCCTTTTTGGACAACCAACTGAAATCACCAAGTCCTCTACTATTACCTGCCAGGGTCTGCTTCTAATCTTACTGTTTCGAAGCAAATTTAACAAATCATTTATGTCAAGATAAATCAAATACTCAAACCATCTATGTGCAGGATGCTGTTACACCACTTTCGGAATCAGAAGCTGTTGACTTGGTAAAAACATGTTTTGCTTCTGCAACAGAAAGAGACATCTACACTGTGAGTTTTGTTTTCCAAACTTTTCATTGTTCCTTGGATGTGAAATAGAGTGATGCAGCAACTGAAATCTCCACTCACAATAGTTCAGGAGCAAATGTATTATTGTGTTTTAGATATGTAAATATAATTTCTGATGGTTTGCAAGGTTAGAAGTAGATCTCAAAGCTAAAGTGCCATCCCTCAGCCTTCTGATTTTGTTTTTCTATTGCAGGGAGACAAACTGGAAATTGTCATCTTAAATGCAAGTGGGATCAGTCGTGAATACATGGAGCTAAGGAAAGATTAACCCTTCCTCACCTTGTCATGAACGCCTTTGCTACTCTGGGATATTTCAGTGCTGTTGATTCATGTTACTGGTAATTGAGTTGGAAAAGTCATTGGAATCTTGGTCTGTACTCTTTGAGATATTTATTCATCCCTTGAATCTGTTTTTATGTTTAAATTCTTCCTACTCAATATTTGGTCAAGTGTTATAGAGACAAGAAAATTTGTTAAGTTACATTCATATTTATGTTTTTGGATGCAAATAATCTTCCCTTACCAAGATAATCATTATCTAGGAAAATACGAAAATAAAACTATTAACAATGATTCTCCAAGGTTTGATTAATCATGGAGATAGAGAACTCAAGCATTTTATCATCATTAGTAGAGATGGGAACCAAAGAGTTTCTTTGGAACAACATCGGCTAGTTTTTTTTTTTTTTTTGGTGAATAACATCAGCTAGTTATGAACTGGCTAAGTGGAAATATGATTCTTTTAATTATTTTAGTATGCAAAGAACAGCACAGAATTGAAAAACAATTATCAAAATAGAAAATTGTTTTTTATTTCAAAAAATATGTAAATTTTGCACCTTGCCTTCAACATAAATTTTCTTACACCGTCTATGATGAAATGTAAATGATAGAGTGCAAAGCACATGGAGAGAGAAATAATTTTCTGACACCGTCTATGTTGAAATGTAAATGATAGAGTGCAAAGCACATAGGGAGATAAATAATTAAACTACACTAGATTAAGGAAGTCCCCGGAGAATTGATCAAACACAAGATCGTTAAGAAGATTATCCAGGTCATATAAATTATATAGATTATTGAGACACACTCTCTACCAAGACTGAATATTAACCCGTGTCTAATTCCCACACCCCAAAAATACCGTTAAATAAGAAGATTACCCAAGCGGTGTAAACTTGTTCGCAAGCTAACCTGGTATTGTTAAAATAGCTTACCTGAAAGAATTAATCATCAAAGCCCGTCTAGCTCAGTTGGTAGAGCGCAAGGCTCTTAACCTTGTGGTCGCGGGTTCGAGCCCCACGGTGGGCTTTGTTAAATCTTTTTTTTAAGTACAAGGGAATGTACTATAATGATTTAGTTGCGAATAGCTTTGCAGAAAAAGCCAAATACACCTCGTTTTGTAATGTTTTCACTATGTCTCATAATGTCATAGGACATTATTATTATAGTAGATGTTTCTATCTTATAACATATTGTCTTGAGTCGGAAATTTAAGATAATTTTACTAGTCTTTCCTCAGCATGATAATATCATAGATCCCTTAAGTTAGTAATTTGTCAAAGAAAATTGAGGTCTAAATGAATGTTTTTGGTTATGACATGAAATATTTTGATTTTTCACAAAAGTTAAATTATTTGTAATACTTCACAAAAGTTCAATTATTTATTGGATATTACGTGAATAGTTTTATTTTTGTCAGCAGCCTATTTGAAAGTACACATAAAATACATCACATGAGAAGATTGATTACTGGTTGATAATATAGGAGTACTCTCATCTTACCAACGAGGTCAACTGAGTTGACAAATAGTATGTGAACATTTTGTGTTTCCTAAATATTGAATTATTATGTTTGGACCAAAAACAGAAAATATCCAATTAAATTATGATAGCTCCCCAACACCACCCCAAAAAAAGCTAAGAAAATCTTTCTTTTTTCCCACATACAAATAATTTTATTTTTGATAAGGTGACAGAAATGTAAAGACGGGTTGGTTCTACCAATTTGTTAATTATGTTTTCATATTGAGCAATCAATACGACTTGCATAAATTGTTAAACTTTGCAAAAGACCAAGATAGGCTCTAACTTAAACAACATTTATGCACCAAAATCTTGCCAAACCATTAAAGGAAGAAAAAAAGACATTTGTAAAAGAAATTGGAAGACTAGCAATTTTGCTGCTCAAAGAATTTCCCCATTTTTTTTATTAACCGATATAGAATACACCCCCATTTACTTTCCTATTTGTTTGATATAATGGACATTTCATTTTGAACAAAAATGTATATTTTAACATATATTGGGAGGAAGAGGTGTAGAACAACGCAAACTCTCGAGTCCAAATGATAAATTAGCACTGGGAAAAACTCTAAAATGCAAATTACACAAGGTATAAATTTTGGGTATTCTACTTCAAAATTCGTACAGCAAAACCCAAGCTAAAGATGGAAACAGCTTTGCAGAAAGGTATAAATAGATTCTTAAATCTCATCCATCAACTATTATTTCTCACTTCTATAGAGTATGCTACTTTGCCGGGCGAAAATCTTATGATCAACCAAAACCAGTTATAATGCTCAACTCTATATAGTTGGTAAGCAGCAGACCGCGGGGTAGACGCTGCACAAGTGCTCCCTATTGCCAGCCAGCAGTTGATTCTCTATGAGGAATGAAGTAATGGAGGTGCCCACAACTTCACTTTCTTGTCAACACTAGCTGTGGCTAATACCACAGACTTCTTATCTCCTGCATATGATAGAAAAGGAAACCCGTAATCAGGATACTATTCTTGATAGCTGATCTGTTTTATTGATGTATTTATTCACGAGGCTTCTTCAAAGTAACTTTTCTTTTGGGAACCGGGGCACCCTGTGGGGTGGGGGTGGAAGAAGATACCCAGAATAAGCAATTTTTTGTAAAGGCAATATAGCTGACTACTGGGTTTTGAAGCTTACCGCAACTACACGCAATTCCATGTACTCTATAACTAGACCATCTCAACCACTCTTAAAAAAGTTAGGAGGATTGGCAACTGTATTAACTGAAAACTTGTGAAGGGAACCTCAGATGACTACTACATTTTAAAGTTTGCAACCACCCAAATCCATGTATTCTATAACTAGACCCCCTCAACCACTCTTAAGAAAGTTGGAAAAATTGGCAAATGCATTAACTGAAAAATTGTGAAGGGAGCCTTAAATGACTACTAGATTTTGAAGTTTACTGCAACCACTCTATTTCATGTATTCTATAACTAGACCCCTTCAAGCACTCTTAAGAAAGCTAGGAGGACAGTATAAAGAAAGAAGAGTAAATATATTATGTGGGCCAAAAATGAAATTCTTACTTTCTCCTAATGGCAAAATACTTACCAATTGGAATAGCAGCTGGTGACCATGCCATATCTGTGATTTCACCTGCATGAAAACATAGGCTGGTTTTTAGGCCAATGATAATCCAAATATAGAAAAATTCAACGAAACTTAATTTAACAAAAGCCAAGAACCTCAACCGGACGTTACGGTATTGGATTTTTTTTACATGAAAACATTCAAGAACAAATTGGTCCATAACGGTGAAAAAAAATATAACTTTTAAAAGCAACAAGATTCAACCCAAAAAAAAGAAAGACGGAAAAGAGCATTTTGAATTGCCACTACCACAGCCTGGAGGAAAAAAAGATATTAACGCTCGCGGGAAGCTGCATGCTTTCTTAGGAGAAGTAGAGTTTGAAACTAGGAGAAAGAGGACATACCATCGTGGGCTTTCTCAGCTGAATCTATAACCTGTCCCGACTCGGCAGATAACCATTGTAATGTTGAACCATGAGTGGCTGCTAATATCTTCCCATCAGGAGAAAGACACATACGGTCATAGTGTAAAGGTGTGCCCTTTGCATCTTGAAGCGGTATAGGAAACACCTTCAATGTTTTTGGGTCCTCATCCAGATGATATCGGACTTCAAGAGCACACAGAAGAACCGATCGATCAGAATAAATTATCTACTTAATTCACTTGAAAGCAGAAAAATATCACCATTGTATTTAAAATAATAATAAATAACACTCGAAGCAAGGAATTTTTATAATACATATATCAACATACCATTGATGTTCCAGACCCTAATCGAACCATCCTTTGATGCTGTAATGATTTGCTCTGAATTTGGGGAAAAGCACAACCAAGTCACAGCACTCTGTGCATCATAAACACGGAATATTACAAGAAGGATATAAAGAAGAGAAGGGGAGAGATTTTATTTGTAGAGCACAAGCATTCATGAAGGACCTTATCAATAAGTCTTTCCTATACTCTTAACAAAATTAATCCAATTGGAAAAGCAACAATCGTGTGAAGCGTTCAGCTTAAAAACTTCATTGGTTTCTCTCATGCAGGTCTTTTTCAAGCTGTGCATGCTTTTGATTCGGTTTTGCAGCTTAGTTATGGACCCATCTCCAATACTTCTGCTAAACAACCAGAAATAACATCTGTATGACCAAGAATGGTTCTGGTGAAAAGATTTAAGAATTTATTGAAACAAATTTCCTGTTTGTAACTGCAATTAGGCAACTCAAATTATTTCTTAGCGAGTGTCTGGATAGAGTTTTCTTTTCTATGTTTGAGAATGGAGGTCCCTGATACGGTCTGCTTTCCACAGTTACATCTCAGGTCAGCTAGCACAATCTGGAAAATGACCAGAGACAGAAGAAAAGCCCACAAAAGGAATAGTTGCATAAAATTTGACTATATCAAACTTCAGAGGCTAAAGTAATCAACTTCAAATAAAGATGAATTTTGAGTTTTTGACTAGTAAAGCTCCAGGCAGTAGCAGCAGGAAGAAATATAAAAGAAATAACAATCTGGAAAATGTGCACAGAAAAATAAATGACCTTATGTCCCTTGAGCTGCAAAGCTTTTGAGACCTCCTTCACTGATCCATCTTTAGAGTAGACAATCTCCCAGACCTTTCAGAGAGAAAAGCCTTAGTTAGAATACGAATAAGAAATGACTAATCTACACGTTAGTGAGATGCTAAAAAATATGCAGGAGAATGACTTAGCAAAACCAGTAGTTTTCAAGATACAAACACAACAGGTTCAACTTGTCAAGCTAATGCAGAAAAATGTTAAAAAACACTACCTTCACATCGGCAGTAAAAGCTGCAGCAGCTATAAAACGTCCATCAGGAGATATGGCGGCCATGGTATTTTTTAGCTGATTTGTGTCAACATGACCCAAGGCCTTTCCATTTTTTCCATGCCAGACAGCAATATCAGTGCCTAAAAGATGAGAATATGAAAACATATATAAATTATTCCAGTAGTAGTTCCCAGTTTTAACTGAGGCAGAAATGGATTGCCAGACACAAGAAATTATAGCCTAGCAATCTTTCAAGAGCTACAAACTTAACCAAAACATAAAAGGTGTTTCACTTTGCTAATACAACCTAGGATGCACCAAATAAATATTAACAGCATTTCAGGCCCAAATTACCAAGAAAGCTTCTTCTTGACCAGCCAATTACATACTTTACAAACCTAAGCGGTGAATATTCATGTACAGTAGTCCCTATTACAAATTTATGTCTTTATCGTGCATGCAGGACCAAATCAGTTGTCAGTTTGACTCAGACAACAAGAGAAAGTTCAGATCAATGTGTCATGCTAAGTCAGATATAAAGAAGCTCAAGTATGCCTTGGAGAAGTATGTTTTTGGGACTTTTCTTGAAAGAAAAGGGGAAACGAAAAAGTGATTTTAACATGCGAAGCAATTAATATGGTCAATCATGTCATCAATAGTTAAGAATTACCTTCAGAACATGAAACAATAAGTGTACTGCCGTCAGCACTACCATAAGTAGCCTTGGTTCCAGCTAAGGTAAGAATGGCTCTCTTGTCGTGAACTATGCCATGTTCCCATTTGATTTCTGGCAGAGGAAGTTTGTTCTGCTGTTTAGAATCACCAGACTCTTTGGGCTTTTCTTCTCCATACATGTATAGAGAAGAACCAGAAAGAGTATGACAAGCAACAACTACAGAAGAAGCATCACCACCAAATGCAACTGCAGTTGGATGACCTCCAGCAGGCAAGTTAATTCTCAAAAACCTGAACAAAATTACAGATCATAGATGAGCCCGACAAAACCAAAGAGAATAACTATCCAATAGAAGCTAGTTGAGGTTCATACTTAAAGCTTTTATTGGTCACATCATCCAATCTGAACACCCTGAGAACACCATCACCGCAAGCTGTTTCCAACATAACACATTCAGAAATATGAAAGACGCATCTTTTAACTTCAGCAACAAAAGAAAATAACTAGCTGAGCCAAAAACAAGTAAGCAACAGGAGGAATACTACATCCACATGAAGAGAAAATTTTCCTACTGTGTGTACAGTTAATCAGTTAGTATAATCTTTTCCATAATCAAGAGGTAGAGAATGATCATAGAAAAAGACAGAAGATCGTTAGTGAAAATAAAGTTAATTAAGTAGCTATGATCGTTGTTAATTGACAGGAGAAAACTCATCATAAAAGTGTCGGCAGTCAGTTAAATTTTACATAATTATGAAAACCACTTTGCCAAAGCCTTTTCATGACACAACCCTCTACTAGCCAAACAATCTGTATTCAAGCGAACCTTTTCTCGACCCTCTAGCCTAAACTAAGCATTAACATAGAGAAAAGAACAAAGACAGACTGCAAAATGCAAACGAGCAAAGACGAATGCAGCTTGTTAAAACTACAGACAGCATAATATACGGTCAATTCAACTGGTAAAAAATGTTTGAATTTACCAGTTGCCAAACTGCGCGCATCAGGTGAGAAACATACGCCTGTTACAGAATCCCCATGACCTTTCAATGTATTCAGATCCAAAGCATGATGCTTCTTGTTTGCCTCCTGAAATTCAGAAATGCAGAATAAGATACATCTGATAGTTCCTCATTCAATTCTATAAGTATGAATTTTCAAGTCAATAATAAAATTTCCCTATATGCCAAAACAGCGTGATTGTGAGTAGCAAACTATTCGGTGATAGATTTGAGATTTTTAAACTCAAAATGAAAGGAAAATGAAAAATCAGGAATTCAAATTGTATGCATAGCAAACTATTCGATGTCAGATTCGCGATTTAACACTCAAAAAATGAAAGGAAAATGCAAATTTTAGGATTTCAAATTGTTATATGCTAGCAAACAATTCGATGTTAGATTCGAGATTTTCACCAAAAAAAACAAACGAAAATGCAAAATTCAGGAATTTAAACTAAATATAATAATAAAATATTACTCGAAATGAAGTTTATAAACCCTAACCTTATCGGCGGCATGAGAGTGAGATTTAGACTGAGGTTTCTTCGAAGACGGCTTCGATGACTTGTTTTGATTCTGATTTTGTAGCGATTCCGTGGAGGCGATCGATTGAACTTCGGCTTTTCGTTTCCGGAAATAGTTTCCGAAAACTAAAAATGCAATCAAAGCTCCGATTATCACCGATAGAACTGCAATTGGAAGAAGAGCGTCCATTCCTAGCTCAAATTATTCAGATTTTGTTTTCTATTATCTGCTTAGATTCTTAAAGTTCAGTTGCAATTTTACCATAATCAAATCAGATTGGAAATGAACCATAAGAAGTTTGCATATATATCATATCCTTGATCAAATTGTATATGAGTTTTTTTTTTCCTCCTACAAAGTCAATTTTGATTATGGATTATGGGCCTGGGGTAATTGCAAATCTCAATTAGGCCCCTCTTCTTTCAGTTCTTCGACACTCGACAGGCCCATCTTCTTTATTTTTTTATTTTTTTATTTATTGTTTTGTGGAGAGAACAGAACTCGTTTTTTGTACAATTTTTTCCCTCCTATATCCCTTTGGTGAGTGTTTTGCCATGTTATTGTTTTTTCTGATGAAATTACTAAAATATTTTTTGTTTAAATATAGAAATTTTTCATACCAAGGCGATTTGATAAATATTTTATAATATATATATATATATATTTATAGTAGGTTTCAATATGATTCAACTAGAAATCGCATTTGGCAGAGACATTTTTTATATTTTGAAGAAAGCGCATTTGTCATAGACACTTTCATTAAATTTATATAAAAAAAAACGCATTAACCAAGAGTGATTTCTATATTTTTGTAAGTCTATTTATTTTTGGTATTTTCAATTAAAAATATAATAATTTGGGAAAAAAACTCTCCTTTTGGTTGCCAAGAAAGGGTTCAACATATAATTAATAATTATTTTAAAGAACATATTAATTAATAAGTTATGTCCACACTAAAATTGACTAGCATTTCCCCTTTGATGAAATTGATTGGAAATTCTATATGGGTGGTTAAGCAAAAAAA
>JAOWBF010000039.1:2099373-2115277 GCA_028566175.1 Vinca major
TTTCGTGTGCTATTTCTGTCAAAAAAATTGGATATCTTTTCTTCCACAAAAGTAGCTTTGTGTGATATTTCTACTATAAATAGTTTTTCGATGCATTTTTTGCAACAAAAGAAATTTCGCATGTTACAAGTGTTATAGTGCGAGCTATCCAATTCAAATTCGATCGGGCCGTTAATTCAGCAATCTTTTTTGCACTGTATTTTAATTTAAATATAAAATTTGCAAACAATCTAATTATAACCAATTCACTTCCATCTGACCCAACCAACCATTAAATAGATATACAAATATCAGTTTAATGGTAGGGTCGAAGTCGATTCTACATTTTCTGATATTTTTCAATGATAAGAATGCTTTTTCCCCTCTTTTTGCTTCTAGATGCGACAACCTTCTGCTTTATGGAGCTAGTTATCTTTGAGTCAGCACACACTATTGGGTTTGATGATCACTTGGGGGATTTTAGTGTTTATAATAAACTGTTTATTACTATTCTTTTCTTGTGGGTACAATCATTATTTATCTATGTCCCCAGATGAAAAACATTTGGGGTGGACCGGACGCGATGAGATATGTTTATACCCCTCTCATATTTTTTGATGCATAATTTACTTGAATTAAAATGAAATTTATTTTATAAGTGAGTTCTGTATCAAAATATTTGAGAGAGATATATGTCATATTCCATGCACCGGATGCATGCCGGACCTTCCCGTCCCAAGATCTTTTTTGAGTGGCGTAGGGGTTATGCTATTATAAAGGTTTCCTAGAAATCAACTTAAGGGTTTACCCTTTTGGTAAAAAATGTCAGACGTTTTAGAGGGAGGCGTCCAATACTATCCTAGGATTTATATATGCGAAACATCTCAAAATAAATATTTTTAGTTTAAAATATGTATTTTGATTAAAAAATAAATATTTGTGTGAACATGTATTTTTAAAATCAGAATATGTATTTTTTTTAAAATAAAATTTAACTGTCAAATTTTAATTTAACAGACGAGAAAAACTCTGCGCGTGCGGAACTTTTCTCGTTCTGCACTGGAGTCATGGTGGTAATAATTGATTGAGTGTGGGTGTTATATAATATTATTATTTTAGTCATTACTTAAAAAAGAAAAAAAATGTACATTTTCAGAAGAAATATTATTCAACTAACATTTGAAATTCAGATTTCATACTCTAACAAACAATTGACCTATTTTAAAATCTTTAAAAAAAAAATCAAAACTCAAATTCTATCCAATTCAAACATAAAATAATTAAAATTAAAGCTCAAAGTAAACTGTGCTAAATAAAAGTAGAGGCACTGTTTTATTATAATATAAGCCATCAAACGGAGTATCATTTCTACTTTGTTTCTTAGGTTTTATTTCTAGATCCAAAAGAGAGGGAAAAAAACATAAGTGGGCCTAATTTCTCACAATGGATCAGAGTACTTCTTAACCATGATAAATGGGCTTTCACATACTCAATCAGCTCAAATGAGCCCAAACCCAAAGTCACCAAACATTTTACGAGTGGTGGGTTAAGTTTTTTTTAGATACTGTAACATTTTACGATTAGCGGACCGCTAGTCAATGGTTAGTTAGGAGGTAATTTAGGAAGATCAAATAATCTATCATACTCATTCTTTTATTAAAAAAGAAAATTTATAAAATTAGTCTCAAAACATTTTACAACTAGCGAATTAAGTTACTAATTTTCACCACTCTCTCACACAGCGACCCAGATTAGCTCTTCGTCTTGGGATATTGCATTTTGAACGGCCAAAAGCTGTTCCATTTCGTTCATTGGAGGTGGAGCTACTACTTTGAGTTCTTTATGAATTTCCATTGTATTTAGGATAATGAATTTACATGAATGAATTGAATGATTTGGGTATGAAAGATAAGGAGGGAAAAAGAATAATGGCAGAAATTGTGGTGGGAAAAAAGAGAAAATTGGGGCGGATCGGGTCGCTGTGTGAGAGAGAGGTGAAAATGGGTAAAAAGACGTAATCTGCTTGTCGTAAAATATTTTGAGACTAATTATATGAATTTGCTTTTTAATAATAGGAGGAGTATGATAGATTATTTGATCTTTCTAAATTACCTCTTAACTAACCATTGACTAGCAAAAACTTAAACAGAATGACCTAATCTGCTAATCGTAAAATGTTACAGTATCTAAAAATTAAACAATAATAAAAAATGACCTAACCCACAAGCCGTAAAATGTTTGGTGACTAAATTTGTAAATTTGCCATAATATAAAGAGAGGAGGAATTTCAATTAATCTCCTACCTATTAAAAAAAAGTTGGCAAATTGCTGAAATTGGTCCCTAAACAATACACGAGTGGTGATTTTGGTCTCCATTTTTTTTTTGAACCTTAAACATATTGTGATTGATGAAAACGATCCTTCCGTCCAACTCTGTGGTAGTAAATCGCCAGTCAACAAAAAATCAATTCAAAAACATTAAATTTCTAGGGCATTTTGGGGAAAAAATATGCAAAGATTCCCAAAAAATAGAATGGGCACTAAAATCACCAATCATATGTTTAGGGGCCAATTTAATCAATTCACCTATATTTTTACTACAAATCCTTTGTTCCACAACCTCTTCCTCCACTATCACCGCCTCCATTTCTTTATAAATCCTTAATGAAATCTAAATCTAGTTTCTCTAGTGAAATAGATTATTATCCTCAAAATGAAATGAAACGTAGCATTTCATGAAAAATTGATGCTTTTGAACTCTCTTAATCCGAAAAGGAAAACTAAAACAAAGTTTTTTTCCTTGACAATTGAGATTTTTTGTTTTTTTTTCTCTTATTTATGGATCTTTAATCATATAGAAATCCCAGATATTATGTTTTTTGGTGGTGTAAACTTGAGCAAAGTTTGGATGGATGAGATGAAGAAAAAGAGAAGGGTGATGAAGATATGGACTGAAAACGCCAACCGCACTATGTTTTGGGACTTTTAGCGTCAATTTGCAAAACAAATTAAGGTGATTTTCTCAAAATAACACCGGTTTCAAGCAGGATTTTTAAAAAAAACAAAAAAAAACTCCGTAACAGAGTATGACAAAAGGGAAATTTTCACCAATCGCAATATGTTTAAGGTCAAAATACCAACAAAAAAATAGAATGGGGATCAAAATCACCAATCGTATTATATTTAGGGACAAAATTCACCAATTTGCCAAAAAAATTGTAAGTTTCTGCGAATATCTTTCCAAATAATGAGAGAAAAATTATATGACTAGTAGTCTAGTATGTATACATAATAAAACACAGAAGAGTTCATAGCTATTTTGGTCACTAAACTGTTTACATTTTGTGATTTTATCACTCAACTATTTTCCCCTTTGATGAAATTGATTGGAAATTCTATATGGGTGGTTAAGCAAAAAAAAAGGTTATCATATGTACGTATTTACTTTTTTAGTACCAAATTGAATATTACAATAAAAAATGTACTATATATTAGTGGAACTTGAACCTCTAAAATATAGAGAATTGGTTATGAAAGTTTAAAAAGAAAATACATAGTAAATTTAAAGAAAAGTGTATTTATTTTGAGACAAACTAAAATAAAAACTAAACATTCAATTTAAAATAATAGAAAAATATTACGATTCATGATCAAATATCAAAAGAGATTCAGTTTTAGTTTTAGTTCTATTGCGAGTTTATCATGTTGGAATAATTGAACAGAGAAAGAGAAATAGAAGATATGTGATAACCTAAACAAAACTAAATGGAATGTGGTTTCCAATCCCAACCCTATAATTATAGCCTTTTGACTATAACTTTTAATTGTTCCCATTTACCCACTGCATTTTGCACTTATTCTATAAGATACAAAGAATGAGTTATGAGAGCCCTTGATCCTATACAACTTTCAAACTAAGAGGACCAACTGCTTGTTTATATTCTACAAAATCCAAGTATATCTTAATTCGACTATATTCTGATATCATCAATTGAAAGCTCTTTCTCTGAAAGACTCTTCATTTTCTGCACAAGAAAATAAACCATCAGATGGAATCATTTTTTAAATGAATGTTTTTTAAACCTCAGAACCCAGACTTAAATGTTTCAAACTATCAAAACATCAATTCATATGATAAACTGATCCGGAACCATAGGTCCAGGTTCGACACCCCTTTCCCTCCCTTGATAATCAAAGAAGTTTAGGGGAGAAAAGGAATGTGACGATCATTGTTTGAACAAATATTACCGTAATATATTCTGGTGGATCATCAATGCTAGATGAACCAAGGATGACTTCCCTTCTCAGTTTTGCAGTGAGTTTGTGGCAAACCCTGAGCTGAAAACCAGGAATATTGTATAAAAAATTGTTAACTATTCATAGAAAGCTAGCCTCTGTAATAAGTGGAGAACTTACTACTGAAAGAAAAACCTTGAGATCTTACCTCAGACCGGGTTGCTCCACCAATTATGAACACGAAGATCCGCTGTCCCATTCTCTTGAAATCAGTAGACACACTTCTCAATACGGAATCGCTAAAAAAGATAGAATACACAATGTTAGCCAGAGAAATGAAAATCTCCCACGAGTCAGAGAATCTGAAATGAAACGAAAGAATCCCATAAATTACCATCAAGGTTAGCTATGATTTCCTTTAATCAGATTACCTCCAAAAGGAAATCTCACCAGAAGAGAATGATATGCCTTCATATTTTTTTTTTTTTTTGTGGAATACATATTTTAATGTATTAACTAGGACCAAAAGGGGAAGAGGATCCTCAGATAGCCTATGGAATCTACAAGTAATCTTAACAAAATAATAGGAGTTAACTTACCTTGAATATCCATCGTCAGATTGGCGAGAACGTGCCCATGTTGGAGTCCTTCTGGATCTCATTGAATGTGGATTCGTTGACTGACCTCCCCTCGCTGATGCACCCTGTGGGGTCCCATTTGCTACCCTGGTGGTTGGACCTGGCTCGTTCATACATTGATAGTCATTCATTGGCAGTTCACTTTTACTCAACTTCTCAAGCAATTCCTGAAAGGGGGGAAAAACATCGTAATCACTAGTGGGGGATTACCTTGAAGAAAAAGAAATACATTTGTAGTTACACCACTAAAGTCACTTTGAAACTGGGCAACATTATGCACCAATTCTCTGTATTCAGAAAATTATGTAATAAGATCCCTTGGTAGAAGATAGATGCAGCCCTTTAAAGATATGAAGTAGATGCCTGCTTCTCCTGCATCACCCTCCTTCCCCTCATCCTCCCAACCAAGACAAGAAATAAAGTAAAACAAATGAAAATCCTCAATTTTATGCATCCTAAAAACATCACACATTAGGAGAGACCAAGTGACGAGTAAAAGATGACATTAAGAGCTTAGACAAACCTCTACCACGGGATAAAAGCGAAATAACTGCCATGTTTCTTCCTCTCCAGTTCGATCCTTTCTTGCTGCATGCTTCCTCTAATAAGCAAATATGAAAATTTAGCAACTGTCAATTCTTGATTCTAGAACCAAATTGCCAGTACTTGAAACCTTTTGTCAGTTAACAATCTGGCACAGTACATACCTTTGTATCAAATTTCAGCGAGAAACTCCCGTTTGCTGTCTTTTTGGCATCTAATTCTTCAAACAACCTCATGTTTTTTACTGCTTTCATATCATCGGGAGTCAATTTTGCAAGCTGAAGAAGCAAAGAAACTAGTAAAATTCTTGTAATTTATTTTCATATTTTAGGAAATCAAAGGGAATAGAACAGTCAAAAAAGAAAAGGATCATTTCTATTAATTTCCTCAGGAACTTGTTGAGCCAAAAATTCAAGATGCATCAAAGTCCAGTGCTTAAACAGTCAAGCTTGGAATCACAGAGAGCAGAGCATGCAGAGAAGATGCGAAAATACTTATTTATCTAATGATTATATGTATGAAAGTGATTTGCTGAAAACTTCTGACCATAATGCCTATGCTTTCTCTTTACTGGTGTCTAATTTTCTTCAGGAATAATACTCATATTTGTACCATCAAGCTTGATTGAAGATCTTCTCTACAGTTATGCCAGATTATCATCCGGAATATAATAAAACAGACACATATTGAGAAAATTTGAGCAGCCACCTGCATAAGTTTAGTTGCCTTGTCGCCCTCAAATTTTTCAGGATAAACACATGCATATATAATCATCAAGCGTAACTTGTTTTCACGTGATGTTTCCTGTACGACAAGAAAACAGTTATTACACAGCATTAAATAACCAGAATCGGAAAGATTTATTAACCGTTATATTGGAAAAGAGGCACTTTTACCTGTTTTGTCCTCAAGAAAGTGATCACTTCCTTAGTTCCTGCATCTCCAAAAACTAAATCCTGCTCAAGTTGCCCAAGGTCTCGAAGGCCAATATCTCTGATAATTCTGTTAATTTTTCCAGCAATCTGTATAAAACAAACATCAGAGGTAATTTCATTTTGTGGTTCCACAAGTCCGATGTATCATTTACATGTTTCATTGGGTATCTTTCATATTCAACCAATCAACTTCCTTTGCCAAATTTCTGTTTGAATAATCTGAGAAGATTAGAGTTGAGTAAATGAAAAATCCCCCCAAGCTGTAGAATTTATGGACAAAATTGTTCATCATCTCCTTGAAAACTTTCAGATGCAGGAATCCTTAAAGGGTAGGGAAAACAAACCTCAACATGGAGGGTGAGTTTCTCCATCTGTTCATTATATTGTGGCAAAGCTTGAACCATTTTCTGCAAGTCCCTCGTAGATATTTCACTACCATCTCTGCGTTACAATTAAATGTATAAACAGAAGGCATAAAAATATGAAAATGTACGCAATCAAATTTGATGAAAACTCCAGTCTGACATAATGATATTATTAATACCATAGATTCACAACAAACATGTATTAAGGAACTAAATGTCCTGTTTCCCAAAGAGATGAAAGATTAGTTCCAACAAAGGAAAATGTCATTCGGGTGTTCTCTACCACCAACCTTCCTTGCAGTTGCGCTGCTTTATTCTTTGAAACAAAATTTGTCATCTTCTCGTGCAACCGTTCACTAGCCTGATAAAATCCAAACATGATAATGAGTCATTAAACATGGCAAGTCCATTTATTCGATATAACAGAGGCAAGCATGAAACATACATCAGCTATATGAGCATGCCGCAGCTCAAGCCAGACAGGATCATGATCCTCCAGAAGGGCTTCCTTTTTCTCAGGCTCACCACCAGATTTATTAGGGACCTGACGTAAACCATATATAATCTCCAAGAATGTTATAAAGAAAACATAAAACAGTAAATTAACATTTTTTTACCTCATATGCATATTTATTTCCGTCCATGTCAAGGAGGTCATGACACATAGCATCATAAGTCCATTCATGAATAACAGGAGCAACCTGAGGAAAGAGGATACACCAACTCACCAAAAAGAGAAAAATAATAAATAAGGAAAAGCATTCTGAAGAAGAGTTGGGATTTACTCAAGACCTGATCAACAGATCTGTCCAGAATCAATAATTCACATGTCTCTGTCTGGGGAAAGTTGGGAATAGAAGTTTTATACGTTGTAATGGTGTTCCAAATTGTAGCAGCAAGCTTTGTGGGAACCAAGTCACGGAATGACATGTCTGCAGATCCATCAAGTCCCTTGGCAGCTCGATATCGCACAAAAGGAAACTCCTGAAAATATGAAAAAAGATAGACTCTTGCAATAAGATAAACCCATAATAATATAATTAAAAACAGAAGCACTCATGGTCACCATGCAGGTTTTCTAACCCATGGAATGCTTCCTCCTAATCTTTAGTAATCCTGATTCAACAACCACTGTCTGTTTCTAATTGACTCCTCCAATCCAGAAAAGTATTTGAGTTTTTCAGCAATCTTAGTTTTGCTGCTGAAGATAATTTCTTTCCAGAAATAACTGTGTTAATCTTCTAGTGTTTCGCCCAGGAGACAAATTTTTCAGAGATTTAATAATTGTACGAAAAATCTTCAAGAGTAACAACTCATCAAAACATTGAGTAACTGATTTTTTTGTTATGTGTTTTGATATTATTCAAACTTCTAGTTTGTGACATAAAAGGTTCAGAAGTGAGAAGACCCAGTTCAGAAAGTAATACTATAAATGACCATATTCATTATTCTCTAGTACTTCAAGAAATCAAGAAAATTAACAGGAAAACTAGATTTTCGAGGCATACGGACACTTGGTAAAAGTTTATCCTAAATGCATGGGTTCCATTCAAACCAGAGCCTGTATTATACATGGAACTAGAAATTAATCTATGAGTGCACCCAAAAACTAGCCTTAGTATCCATTTTTTCACCTTATCTTTTTATCCTTTCTTTTGAAGCTTGAGACTGTCAAATGAGAAGTAGGAAAAATTAACCATTAAATATCTATCTACTTGTTAGAAATATATTTCTAGAGTTCTTTACCAACTCTTTGCATAATAGGGGCTTCATAATGTGATAATATTCAAAAAAATATTTCAGGGACCAGTATCAATGTAAACAAATGGGGTGAGTAATGTATCCAAGGCAGCAGCAATCTCTGTCAACAAGAAAGAATATGGTCGTGTGAGGCTGCTTTAAGAATCACATCACAATTACCCTTCTGACTTTATCTTTTCTTTGACACCAGGTGAGTTTTATGTCAGAACAGAAAATGCTGTAATTCAGTTAACGATTTAATTGATCAATAGTACCTTCAACGAGGCAAAAACTGTAGCAATTCGAGTACCCATTTCATTCAAGCAGGACTCAGATTTGCGAGAATTCCCACCATCTTCACCGTAGAGATCTTCAAGTGCTTTATCATGATCCGTGATGAATCCCTACAAGAAAAAACTTCCATTTGACAAATTATGCAGAGTTTGAGACAAACTATCCACATTTCTCAGAATAATCAGAGTACTCTACTGGATAAAAAATATGCAATATAGAAATATATTTCTATATATTGAACAATGCTTAGATCTTGATCCACTTCAGCAATCATCTTCAATTGAACATCGAGACAATCATAGCATCATCAATATTCCGTTCCTATGTAAAACTACAAAGCTTCTTAAGTCCTTTAGCTAGTCCCCGTCGATGATCAACATATTAGGTCAAACAATGGCAAAAGAGTACCTGGCTGTCTACAGCAAAGAATTCAAGGTTCATCTGCAAATACACCGATAACTAGAATTATTGTAGCCAAAGTTTTTTAAGAAATTGAAAATGCTTACAAGTATATGGATGAACGGTTAGATGAATTTCACCTCTCGCAGAGCACCTATGCGGGGTAGTACACTGGTGTCATTCTTAATGTGAGTAACTAGGGCCTTTGGTACCGGAGAACTAAAGTATACAAATGCTCTGCAACAGGGAAAATGATAAATAGATCCATCATGATCAGAAAGAATAGGTTCAAGATCCAGAAAATAAATAGAGGAACATAATTTTAGCTGTTTGTTTCTTTTACATACTTCTTGTATAAAGGTTCTCTTCCTGACATGTCTGAGAGGAACATGACAACACTGTAGAGTTACACAAAAGAGCAGTCAGTTCGTGGATTTGATTATCATAATTAGAGTAGCATCCCGAATGAAATGAATGTGCAGAAAACCAATAAGAACCTCTGTAAAAAAGAAGTGAAAAACAATCCAAAGGAAAAATAAAGCAGTAGCAGAAATCAACACAAGCAATTGAAGCGAAAAATGTGAAGTGGATATGGTTTCAATCAAATCCTTGCCGTTAAGGTAGGCAAACTGCTAGGCAAGCAACTAAAATTCAAAAGGAAAATTTAAGAATGAAACATTCCGCCTAAGAAAAGTTGAGAAGAATAAGTTGAACAAAGTAAGTTATAAACCCCACAGTACCAAAGCTGGAATAAAATTTCACTTCCACAGCCATTCTATTAGGTGGAAAATATGAGCATGGATGTCTTAGTCCACCTTACAGTCAAAACTATCATCTGAACTTGTTTATGTTAAATTCTCAGGCTACAAATCGTATAAATTGCATATCATGCTAAGAAACATAAATTATTCCTTGAACTAACTAGTAATTTAACATTCATTTTCTCCAGAAGCAAGTAAATAGTGATCACCAAAAGAAAGCAAGTAAGAATTAATTATACTTCTCTCTTGTAGGTTGAATGAAATATATGGCATCCATAGAGGGCAAAGGTTGTCGTCTTCTAAAAAGATCTTCCACCACTGCAGAAATGAGAAATAGAATAAACGATTACTAACAGAATCCAAGAGAAAAGTGAAAATAACGCTGATCATAATTAATTACTGACAAAATAATACATATTCTTCTCATTAGCCCTTCACAAATTAGTAAGCGGGCAATAAATACAAAAAAATTACAATCTAGAATATCAATGAAAGTACACATTAAAGAAAGTATGACACTGGAAGAAAACATTTGATTTCAGAAATCAAATTTTAAGACTTGATAGATCAAATGCAAAAAAATGAAACAGCAGACAGACAAATGCTACACTACATCCAAACTGATTTTACACATTTAAAAGGAGTCCCAACTTTGACAGGCAAAGTAAATTGCAATCAAATCACGTGAAGGATAGAAGTTCATAATTTGGACAAACTAGATTTTAATACAATCTTCTCACATGAAACTCCTTCATCTGTGATATCTGCCATTTTGCATGAAGAAGACATGACCTTTACTGTAACTTTATCCATGATAAGCACCTGCAGAAAATAGTGAAATATTAACATTCATAAAATGAAAATCCTAATTATAAATACAGATGAATAAATGATTAATCTTAATTGCATCAAATTTACTTTTGATACAACATTACGTAGCCACCAAAACCAACAGATTCTTAGCTTAGTTAGTTCTTATATAGATGATTATTTATTTATGATAATCGAGTAATTAGCAATCTTGGACCAAAACATTTCTCTCCAAGTAGCGTGAAACTCAAAATTCATGCGAAACATTTTGTTATTTGAAAGACTAAGAGAAGAACATGTTCGGTGCATTCATAATTGACTTACAATTCCCAAGTAAAAATTCAGTTGGTTATGATGATAAGTAATAAAGAAAATGACATAGTATCTTCCATATGGAGCAATGATTACAGATTGGAGAAGTTCTTAGCTTTCACACTGATTACTGACTGAAGAAGTTCTTAGCTTTCTGAACAGAAGGATATTCTCCTGTTTTAAGGCTTAGTTGCCTTTTATAATTGTTTAGTTGGAAGTAATATAATCCTTAAAGGGGTTAATAAATCAGCATACAAGTCTGAAGAAGATGAAAATGATATAAATCTTGCACAGAAATGAGACAAGGAGAAAGTAACATCTGGTTTTTCTTTTTCAATATATAATGTACCTTCCAACTTGATCTGGAATCACTTGATTTTGATGATCGTAGCATCTCGTGCAATAAACCTGCTCTTTGAAAGATTCCAATAGAAGGACAGAAACATCAGCAAGAATACAAATTGCTAACATATGAAAACTTTGAAAATTAGTAAATGTTATTCACCAAAAACACTAAAAGAACTAAAGACACCGAGAAGATTGTTAATAGATATGAAAGCAGTTTAACAGATACGAAAAACAGATAATACAAACACAATGTGACCACTATAAAAGAATGATGATTGAAAATAAATGCTATAGAATTCGTTTATATGTTGTGCTACTAAATAGTCTATCTATAAAACGGAATCCAATATTTGCATAACCAAACATTAAAATTCAGCAGACGGCAACCATATACATCTAGAGAAAAATTACCAGAAAATTGAGAGGAATTCCATTCTTATATTATTACCAACGAATGTCTACTTGAACGAATGCTAACCCACAGACGAAGACAGTCGATAAAAGCTTTCTCTCTCTCTCTCTCTCACACACACACAACACACCCATACACATTGGCATAACATGAACTCATAACTTGTAAATTCCAACCTTTTTATTTTATTTTTTGCAGCTGGACATCAGAATGTATGGTAGAGGACCTAGCAAATTCCATATGTAGATATAGAAAATTGCTCGTCTCGAATAAAAAATTCGAGAAAAAAACTAAAGAAATCAACAGTGATTATCCAATATTAACTGAACGGTCCTCTTATTCTCAAATAAAACTGAATGCTCCTCTAAATACCTAGTCACGTCCTTTGATTAAGCAGTTTCCGATGAACTAATAGAGTGCAATACTTGATACACATCTAAGGCAGTAGCTAACAATGAAGCTGATCACATTTTCATTTCAAAAACTAAATAAAATAAAATGCATTTTTACATATTTTTCAGTCTCGTAATGTCCTGGAAAATTTACACCGATACTTTTCACGAATCACAGACACACATACACATACATCATGAATACTCAGAGATACTAAGAGTCTAAAATAATAATACTAGGACATCTCTTCACTAAGATATTTCAATATTAGATAAATAACACATTCAAACTAAAAACTCGTTTGATCCATAACGATCACAAATTATCCATAAACACACACGAGGCCTTTTCAGTCTGCATTTATGGAGAAACAAAAACATCGCATTATCTAGTCTAGTGCACGAATGAAATTGCTCCAAATGTAGAAAAATTATTGGACTAAATATAATTAATGATCTCGGATAATATCATAGGTGTACTAGAGGATCGGAACACAAAAAAATCACATTATTTATGTGTGTGAGAGAGGGGAGAAGTTACGTTCGCGGCTGATTTGGCGGAAGGTCTTGTACTCTACGCCATGGGAAGACGAATCAGAATCGGAAAACGACATTAACTTCGGCGATCGATTACTCCGAGCAATTACCTTCGTATATCTCTGCAGCGATCAGAAGAAGATGAAAATTGCAGAAAATTACGTATTCTAACTAATTTGATGCAGCATTGAAAAAATTGAAAATTGGAATCCTCTAGTAAGGAAGATTGAAGAAAAGAGAGAGAAATGGAGGAGAAATGGAGGTTTGGCGGTTTTGAAGGCGACAGAGTCTGAGAAGACAAAAAAAAAAAAGGAAAGAAGGAAAAGGAAGGTGGTTAGACGTTATGTTAGTGGGGAAGCATAAAATGCTCCCTCCAATGGTGATTCCGATTTTTGTATATATTCTCCTCGTTTTATTTTCCTTTGCATCCCTCAGGTTTAGATTAATATTCAATTTCTACGTCTCTATTCTTTTTTTATTTTCTTCTTCTCACCCTTGCTTTTTTATAATCGGTGTTTGAATATTTAACTCGACCAATTTGGTTTAAATGTAATTGAATTGCTGATGTGGCATGCTGACAGTAATTCTTGCAAATATGCAACATTATGTTACTCCATAAATATCTCAAACACGCAATCTTCCTCTGAACATTCTTTGTGGGATCACATATATGACCAACTAAGTTATGTTCATTTTTTTTTGTCGAGACTGGGGGTGTTCACTGCCGGTAGCAGTGACTAATTCTCTTGCCACGAGAGCTATCCAAAGAGTTAAATAATGATCATGAAATGCGTTTCATTTCTATGAGTAAGAATCGAACTTCTAACCTTATAATTAAGAGACGAAGTGAGTTACATCGCAATGATTGCTTGTTGTTATAGTATGCTCATACCTTTCAAATATACATTATTAGAATAGTAAAAGAGAAAAGGAAAAAAAAAACTTTGTCTAATACGATACATAAAGATAATATAAGATTTCTAAATTACGAATTAGCTTAAAGCTAATTATGTCTAACTAGAATTTATACTAAATTAAGGCCCTGGAAGAAGAAGCTATGTACTACTAAGAAATGACGGAATAATCAAAGGGAAAATCGTCATGAGTTGGCCTTTTGTTATCAACAACAAAGATGGAAGAAATGTTTTTATTTACACCTTTTTTTCTTTTGTATTTGGCACCATTTTTTGCTTTTTTTTAGGATTATTGGCATCTCATATGCGTACTTTATTTTATTTATAGGAAAATAATACCCCCAATCTCTATCATTGCAAACCATATTTGAAGAAAATAGTAAAAAGTAAAGCCCATCCTAAAACTTAAATATACTACACATTTATATTTCCAATAAGACAATTAGGAAACTATTAATACATTTGATCACATTGAAATCTGACAACTAGCAATAGTAACATAGCCCCATCACCCAGTTTGGATAAAAAACAAATAAACAGCACCGAACAATGACGTTGCTTGGCGCTCGATTTTATTGGTCTCGGATGAAAGAAGATGTGGAAAGTTATGTAAAAACCTGTATTGTGTGACTGACTTTCATTCATTAGGCCAACGTAAAACCTTTTTTTTCTTAGGATGACCGGGAACAACTCCTAGATAAATTAAGGAAAAAATGTTGGAACCTGATGAATAAGGATAAGGTAATGGATATACTACACATTTATATTTCCAGTAAGACAATTATTCTTTCACATTTTCCATATACATCTTTCCTCATAACTATAATTTTTTTTTCCTTCTAAAAGATCAATATTCATTGTAATACATTCATATATTTGTAAAAGAAACAAGAACGGCAAGGGATCTGGTAAATCCTCTCTTATAAGAACGTGCATCCAAAAGAATTAGCATCAGCTTATGTCGTGTACGCCACAAATAAGAGCACAAGCCAAACTCACAAGAAAAAGGAATATTATAAAATTTATAGTTCACATTAGTAAGTTGTTATAAAATACTTTTAAAATATAATTTTTTTTTGTATTATAAATTTAGAATATAAATTTTTTCATATATATATATGGAATCGTGTTATAAAAGGAATATAAATCTTATTCGAGCTCAAGTTCAAGCTTACGTGATGGAATTAACAATCTTCAAGCCAAACATCACAAAGTTCGAGCTCAACTTGTTTGGTTCGAGTCGAGTTTTGACTGAGCGTCTCGTGGGCCATTTACGAGCATCTTGACTAGTTAACAATTCTATGTAAAAGGGAATGATTGTCCAAATTATATAAAAAATAATTTTGCTAACTAGCTAATTAAAATTGAATTCTCAATAATATAATTATTTACAACAAAAAATATAGAGAAGAAAAAGTTGTCAACATAAATGGTGTTTAAAATTTCTTATGTGGTTGACTGTTCGAGTTGTAGTTCTTTTGAAGTTTAAGATTATCTATTTCATTAGTCGTCTTTTTTTTTTGCTGGATCGATCTATTTCGTTAGTTTTCATATTCATAAATATTGTAATATGATATGACACACTTCTTCTATGTATCCATATATTTATTTTTATGTTTTAAATATTTAAAAATACAAAGTGTGATTGCTTAATGATGATGGTGGAAATCTGTCTTGAGGATACCTTTCCCTTAAATTCATTTTGAGTCACACTATTTTATTGGGACTAATCTCGTATATTTTTCATTTCAACACAATTTTTATTTTAGATTTATATCTTTATCGTAAACAATTTATTTTTATAATCTCAAACAAAAAATTAATATCAATCATAAATAAGTTCATGAAACAGCGTTGTACATATTCAATAATACGAGATCATTTAAGAGCGAAAAAAATAAAGAAGAGAATGACTGTTCAACCATGGACGAGGCGGACATAATCGTTTGTACTTATATATGTACACATTCCTATATCCAACCATTTACAATTTACCATGTGTATATATAATTAGCAGGGCCGGTCCTGACATTTCGGGGCCCTATGCAAAAACTAAAAAATGGGATATTTCGTATGAACATTAATATTTTCAATTTGTTACAATTTTTAAAATAAACGAAATATGACTTTATAAAACTACAAAATATGCTTTTTTCGAATATTGGTGGAGGCAAAATCGTCAATAATAGTATCAATATCTATATTTTTTTAACATATAAACAGGTTATACTTAAAAAATTTGGAGGCCCCTTGAGAGGGGGCCCTGTGCGGTTGCACCACCTCCACACC
>JAOWBF010000039.1:2142664-2154533 GCA_028566175.1 Vinca major
TACTTGAACATTTTACGACTTGCATGTTGGGTCCTTCTGTCTATTTTTTGGCTAGTCAATGGTTAGTCAACAAAAACTCCAATTTTTATCAGGGGTATTTTGGGGACTTCAGTACACCCTCATCCCCCCACTGATCTCTCTCCCTCCTTGGCTTCAAAAACCCAAATCTTATACTAATCAATAAGGTAGAGAAAAAAGTTTTTTTTGTTAACGAAATGGTATATGGTCGCAAAACAGTTGTTATTATATGTCTTCACTCTTGTAGTACTCGTGCTCTATCTGCTAAGGGAGGCAAAACATATAAAATAGTATTGAGAAAATTTAGTGTTGTGATTGTGATTAATGGTCCACCTACTCTATGCTTTGCTCACGTGTCATTACAGTTTGCAAAACCATACGAGAAGATGCATCAAAGGAGCGGGGTGCTGGCATATTTATATAGATCCCTATGTATTGTTTGTCTTGGAGTTTCCAATAAGATTGTGGGAACGATGGCTATTCTACATCTTTGGGCCTGAAATGGATATCGGTGATCCGTCAAATTTTTAGGGAGTCAGTCGATGTCCCTGAGGGTGCAACTTATAGTGCTCGCTGGTCATTTACTTTGGACTTGTCTTTACTGCCTAGTCAGATGCTTATTACTTATCGCGATCAATTAGATTCTCTGCAAGCATAACATGTGAGGTTTGTTTTACACTTATTTTTTTTATTTACACTTATTGACACAGTTGCTAATTATGATAAATATTTTTATGTAGTTTGTTTGGTTTGCATATCAAGGGGTCATTACTTATCCAGGTCCCTATGTTTGGTGCGCTGAGGTTCCTGTTATTTGTTTTGAGATCGAAAAAGTGGGATCCAATGAAAAAGACGATCGAGCAATATTGCTTAGGGAAAATTTTGCATTATTATTTCAGCCGAATGGGAAGGATACAGATAAAACAATACGGATAGGCACATAATTAGACCCGTGGTTAAAAATGAGAGTAAGATATAAAATACAACCATTTCAAGACCAGATCCCATAACTCAAAACCATGTGGCAAAACAATCTGGTGGCTTGAGTGGGACACCATTGTTGAACTTATCTACATATATTCTGCTGGAGATGTATATACTAACAAAGATATCCAATTATCTTACTAATTTGGTAGTCTTTTGATTTGCACTACAATCAAATCACAACTTATTTAGGTGAGAAGACTGAATTAATAAATAAAAGTAATTGTTTGACTAAAAACTATCAGAATTTAATTAAAGATGAGGAACTGGAGAAAAGGAAGATGATTTTAAAACAAATGAACTCACCTTGGCGTCTTAGATTTTTCCTTATTCTTTTGAAACAAGATTTCTAATTTTGAATTAAGAAATATAGAGTCATATTTCTCTTCTTGCTTTTAGCCGGTTATTTTTTATTTTATTGTTTTCTCCTTATAAACAATATTGGGATTATTTATCATATTCTATGAAGCTTGCGTCTCTCTACATCTTTTTTTTAGATTAGATATTTTTTGTTATATATTTTAACTATTTATTAATTACATATGTCAAAGGCTGGAATAGCTCAGTTGGTTAGAGTGAGTGGCTGTTAACCACAAGGTTGGAGGTTCAAGCCCTCCTTCTAGTGTTTTTTTTAAACTCCGTCTGCGTTTTATGGACTCTAATTTACAATACTTACTACCGTTCCCAAATCCGAGAAAGGTTTTTATTAAAGATAGCTCAGGAAGATGGATCATTCTAAGGATGCTACATTGCTGAATCAAATGCATTCAGCATGGGAATGCAAAGGAAGAAAATACAGTAAAGTTGATGATGTTGTTTCATTGAGTTGGATTGATTAAATGTATTCTCTATTGAGCTTCTTATCTGGACTAACATTTAGGCCCATAATTAAATAAATGAAATGGCCCAGTTCAGTTAGAGTCTATCATACTCTTTCACCTCTTTTAGATTGTATTTTCCATTTTATTTTCCTTATTGTAATTTGCAGCTCATCATTCTGTTATGGAGCAGTTACCAATTGCTAATTGGTATAAGTAGTCTTGCTCATCTTGTAGCTGGTTTTTAAATTGAATAAAATGAAACCTCAAGTTCTCATTCTCTATCTTTTCTCTCTGTGAATTTCGATAGTTTTTTATGAGAACTTAGATAAAAAGTATTGAACAATGTAAAACATGAGGTTTTGAAAACATGCATGGTTGACCTTTAAAACATACTATCTCCTAGTTTTCTCAAGCAAAGATTAGTCACAAGAATATACCTATTAATCATCGACTAATCTTCCTAAGGTCTTCAATTCTTCAAGTTGATTCTTCTTGGAGCTTGGACTTTGAAGCCTTTAATCAACATCTTCTTAAGTGATGAAGTCCTATAGCAATCTTGAGTTGTAGTGTATTGAACTTCATACTTCTTCTTGTTATAGAGTCTACCACTTGATTCTACTTTTGTTGGATTGAGTAACTCTTGACATGTTGATCTTCCTTCTTCATTGACTTTGCAAGTAGCATGTGGATCGACTCCATGCTTGTGCTATGGAGTTTTGGAAAGTGTAGCTTCCTTATGTGTATGATCATACATTTGATATATACAAGGAGCTAACTTACCATTTTTATCAATGTTGGTGTGAGTGCTAAGTATCCTATCATTCAGAAATGCTCACACAAATATTAGAACTATCAATGATTTGTTATTATCAAAACAATGTCAATTACTTTACCTTTAGGCAAACATTAATAATTCTCTAAAATAAGAAACATAGATGGTAAATTTCATAAAAATACTCTCTTGTTGTTTTTTTTTTTTTGAAGATTAATCTATTTTTTTTTTTTTATTCAATTTGAAGATTAAATCTAAGCAGATTGTATTATTAACGTTTATCATGGTATGTTTCTAAAATTAGAAACATAGCGGGTAAATTTCGTAAAATTACTCCCTTGTTTGTTTGTTCATCTTGAAGATTAAATATAAATATATTAAATCTTTAATCTTTCTCATTGTGTGTTTCCCAAAAGCTGCAAGTGAAACAATTGTAAGAGTAAGATTAAGTGTTTCTTTTTGCGTAATTATTATTAAAGATACTGAATCATCTTCAAGTTCATCATCTGCAATACTTTTACTTACATAATTAGACACAATTATTTTTTAAGTTTCGAATTTTTTAACCTTCGTGATTTTCACCTGTTATCCACAGCTGACTGACATCCATCTTATTGCAATAAACAAGATTATTAATCATGATTACATACATTACTTATATGTAGGTGTAAAATCCGAAACTTTTTGCTTATATGTTAATTAATTTTTGTCGGATTACTTATGTTGGTTCGAATTTAGTTTGCGAAATTATGTTATTGCATGTCTATTTAATTTTTATAACATGTTACGTATTACTTTTGTGTACGTTTTAGTAAGGATTATATAAAATATATTATAAAGAAATAAAATAATTTAATAAGTAAAATAATAATAATAATAATAATAATAATAATAAAGTAGGAAGCAAACTTTGTCCCTATCCCGACGGGATAGGAAATCTTGCTTTTTAATCTCTAATATATGCATTTCTTTATGACAAAAAAATAAATAAAGATAAAATTAATACTTTAAAAAGGAAAATTAGCACTACAAGACTTTGCCACTGATGATCTCATCTTAATCAAAATTAATACTGAATTTACCTTCCATTTCTTAACCCAGTAAAAGTCTATTTAAATGTTTAAAGATTCATTGCAAAATAGGATGTTGTGTTTTGTGGTGCGCAACAAATTTCAGCTGTTGAATGAGTATATTTGATAATTAAATTATGTTTATAAAAATACTTATATTGAATATATATTTAGGCTGGCAGTTATAATGATGAATGATAAGCGTTCAATATATATTTAACACATGTCAGCTATCATATAAAAAAATTTAATGATTGAGATAATTTATTTAATAATATCAGTCCGAGTTTTTTAACTGGTGTTATAATAAAGTGATTTCAATCGTCAAATATTTAATACAATGTCGCTAAGTGTTCAGTATATATTAAATTTTAATTGTTTAAAGTAGTAGCCTTAATGGATATTCAAGGCATGTGTTCTAAACAAAAATGTTCACTCTTTTTTATCATTTGATAAAAAAAATCAACAATTAAGATTTGTTCTCTACGCTATTACAAAAATAAGACATGTTATGCACTATAGCCGAACATTATTCAAATTGTAATGAAAACCCATGTGAAACCGGGTACAACCCATATTCTCTGCGTGCAATATACCCAATTAGTATACACAATAAGTAGACCTTCTAGATTGGTTTTTTATATTTCAAAACTTAAAGCCTCCATGACCAAAGCCCACCACAGCTTCCTCAATATAATCAAATCACCTTCCTATTAATTTCCTCCACCATTCTTTCTTTTTATTTTCTAAATTTTTGTTTTATTAGTACCTTAACTTGTTAGAAAATTTGTAATTTTTTTTGTATATCCAAATTTGTATATCTCCCCTTTTCAATTTCAATCTTTCTTCTAAGTATATCATGCATTCTATACCCTTCTTTTACCTCTGGCTGGAACAAGGAAGAAAGCATAAACCCTAAGTTATGATTCCAAAAAATTAAGGAATTTTCGGAGAACCCATTTGAAATTACCCAACAAAATCGAAACGTTTGCTTGTTTTTCAATTGGGTTTTTGTTGTACAACTGTTTTTTTTCTTTCTTTTCTTGATAAAGTTATTATGTATAGATCTGGAGTTGTGATGGCCTGGAATGTGTTCAAATTCTGTACGGCTTTAAGAGGGTTAGGCTCGATCATGATATTATTGGTGCTCGGCGTCGTTGGTGTAACTTATTACGCCGTTGTTATTACAAATTATGCTCCGGCACTCGCTGACGGTGACCTTGAGTCTCTTATAGCTGTCGTTGTCTTGATCTTGTTCCATTGCTTGGTAATTTCTTTTATTTTATTATTCTTGGCCTTATTGTTGAAGTTTTCAATTTTTGAGTTTATTATATCTTATTAGCTGAAATGCACTAAATTGAGGTGATTTTTTATTCTTTGAAGTTTGAATATACTCCCTCCATTCTTTAATATAAGTCGTTTATGACATGTAGCGAATTAAACAAGCAAAAGAAAGATATTTTTAATAAAAATATCAATATTATTCTCTTGAATAGAATTAGTGGTATACAAGTTCTATTTAAGAGAGTACTATAGATATTTTGACTAAAAAAGTACACTACTTTTTTGCTTCCTTAATGTTCGCTACATGTCATAAATGAATTATATTATGTAATGAAGGTAGTATATATTAATTTTCTACAGTCATAAATTTTGACTTTGATGAAAGATTCCATTTTTACCTTTTTTGTGCTTTTTGTTGAATTTGTGTTTATTTAGTTTGATTATACTAGTAGATTGAGGTGATTATATGATTTGAAGATTTGTTTGGTTTTATATAGTTATAGTAATTATGGCCTATGTTAACCGGACTCAGGTACGAGTATGTATTTAGGTGTCGGGTACTTAAACACCTAAAACAAAGTGTCTTACCGGTGTTGACCATATCAAGTAAGTATCTCATACCCATGTCGTGTTGTGTCGACACGGATACGCCGGACTTAAACGAAGGGTCCGGGTAACATAGATTATGGCTTTGAAAATATTTCATTTTTACATTTTTTGTGCTTGTTGAATTTAGGTTTACTTAATCTGATTATGCTAGTAGTAGATTGAGGTACTTATATGCCATGGATGTCTGATGATTAGAGATTGGTGGATTTCAGTGTTAATATTGGTTTTCATATATTTTTAGCTGAAAATATGGGAGAACATGAGATGTTTGAATAAAGTATATTTGCTGTAGTTTATATGTTAAGTTGGAGATTGTGCTTTGATTTTTAGTTTCTGGAAAGGGCTTTCTTTTAGTATATTTCCTTATTTCCACCAGCATAATTACCTAGACAACAAAATTATTTCAGTTTAGTTGTCCAGTGAAATTGAATTCCTAGAATGGAGATTCTTGGAATATAACTTTAGTTGAGGATTTAGAAGCAATTGAGCATGCTGTGATACAGAATGAAACTTAAAGATTGGGAATTGCTTGTGCAGTTGGTGATGCTGTTATGGAGTTATTTCTCTGTTGTATTTACGGATCCCGGCAGTGTGCCTCCAAATTGGAGGCCTGAAATGGATGAAGAAAGAAGAGGAGACACTGATCCATTAACTGCATCAGAATATGGGGATGCACCATCTGACCCTGTAAATCCAGGAGTCCGGTATTGCAGAAAGTGCAACCAGTTTAAACCACCTCGGTGCCATCACTGTTCTGTTTGTGAGTTTCTTGGCTGAAAAATTCTTGTGAATTTTCAAATCATTCTGTTCTTTCCGAAAATTGAATTGCATTTTGTTTGCCTTTCTTAGGTGGGAGGTGTGTGCTGAAAATGGACCATCATTGTGTATGGGTTGTCAACTGTGTAGGGGCATTGAACTATAAATATTTCCTTCTTTTCCTGGTATGTTTTTCTACTTCACTGTGTGATTCTGTGAAGACATATTTCTCGTCTGTTGGTTAGACAGAGACTAAAAATATTTCATACATCTGAATTCTGAAGTTTATCATTTGATCGACATACTGCCACTTATGGGGTTGACTAAGAAGTCCATTTCCTTACTCTATGGTCCTTTATCTACTTCTTTATGTGCATGTATATGAGAAATGGGGTATTTTGCTTTTAAATCTAGAAATAGATAAAATGAAATTTATGAGTGGGACTAGGATCTATTTACCTCCACTAGTTTTTGTGGAGAAGTTTCCGACTTTCCGTATTAATAATAGCACCCAAAGAAATATGAAGCATTTTTTATTGTTCTCGAATTATTTGGAGAAGTAAATTCAGTGCTAATCATAATCTTCTTGAAGTTGACGACCTGTTGTCCTTGAAGATGATAGGTTTCATTATGTTTTCTAACAGGGGAGTGTCCTATCGTTTTCTTCACCTATTTGTTTATTATGACTTATGAGCCAGAGAGTCATATTGCTCATAGGGTCTATCTGTTTTGTTCTCTGCCCTTGGAGTTGTTCATTAGTATCTTTCTCTGGTCTACTCGTTGATTTAGTGTATGATTTTTTTTAAATCTTTATGATGACAATATAACAAAATATCTGATTGACTCTGTTTTTTAATGCAGTTCTATACATTTCTCGAGACAAGTCTTGTGACGTTAGCATTATTGCCGCAATTTATTGCATTCTTCAGTGACGGAGAGATTCCTGGGACTCCAGGCACCCTTGCTACCACTTTTCTTTCTTTTGGCAAGTTATGAGCATGCTTTGGATCTTTTGTTGGTTTATCCTTTCATTGCCCTTTCTGATTCGCTACATTTTCGTGTCTTGCAGTTTTAAACCTTGCATTTGCTTTGAGTGTTTTGGGATTTTTGATCATGCATATATCCCTGGTGGTTGGTAATACCACAACGATTGAGGTACTTTGCTCTTCCCGTGTCTGCAATTTTCTATAGTGCAGTTGATCTCCTTAATTCTTTTATGCTTTTCTTCTATTTTCTGTTTACCATTTTCTCAAGATTGGTCTTTAATAATAAAACTTGGCATCTTCAATATTGCACATCATTTTGGCAGAAGAGCCTTCCTAAGGCGCCTTTCAGTTAGACTTGAATTATCTATCTATGCCCTTATGGCAGTTTGGTGTAATTTTTCTGATGTCAGTTTTAGTTTCTGTCACACATGCATCTCTACAAATGTATTAAAATTGTGTGTAGAAGTCGAAGTAACCTAGTTACTGATTATTATTTCTTTTGTTTAGGCATACGAAAAGAAGACTACACCTAAGTGGCGCTATGATCTGGGTCGGAAAAGGAATTTTGAACAGGTTTGTTTATTTTGTTGCTTGCTGGTTTAAGAGACAACTCTTTCTTTGTACCACAAAGGGATTAAGGACTATAGGAATCTAAAATTGGAACCTACTATTTATGTATATGACTATAGAACCCCTCTTATTCATCCGTGAGCCATTGCTTTTTTTTTGTCCGAACTATGATGCTTCTATACATCAAAGGTCAACCCCAGATTCCTTGAGCACTAGTGAAGCTTTCTCTTTTCATTTTAGTTTCTGATTAACGTAATTTAGTCCGATGACTTGCTCTCCCTAGTTAAAACATTCCTTCCTAGTGGAAATATTGGTATGCCTGTCCCTAATCCATTGACGAGAATAGTTGCTGGAAGAAAGAAAACACTTGTGAAACTCAGAAGTGTCACCCCGAGATTTTGAGACATATTGTTGTATTTGCCCCATTAATGAATTTAGGTTCTACTTGTGTATCCTGGCTCAAATTCTTGGCTTTGTTTTTGCTTCCGTTTTGGTATAGGTTTTTGGGATGGACAAGCGCTACTGGTTGATCCCAGCTTATTGTGAAGAAGATTTACGAAGGATACCTGCTCTTCAGGGGCTTGAATATCCTTCAAAGCCCGATTTTGTTGCCCAAGAATTCTAGGCACAGAACCATATTCACATTGCAAAAGTTGACAAGTTTCTTTTATGAAGCACCAGAAGTGAAGTGCTTCACTTTCCATTTTTTAAAGCACTGGTGCTACAAGTACAGGTCTGCTTCCATTTCCGGTGGCAGAAATGCAAGATCAACGTGGTTGGGCCGGACTGCACTAAGGCGGATGCGCTTGACAGTATGATTTCCTGATTATGTTTTTTTACCCAAATCGAAAAATGGGTTTTGTAAGATGTGTAGATATTCTCTCGGCAAACGACACGTAGAATTGGTGTAATTTCTGTGATTATTTTGTTGATTTTGGGGAGAATCAGTTATAGGCTATAATTCATACCTTCAATCAGGGCGATCCGGTCAGTTTTACATTATGGTATATTGAATTTAACTTGCTGGGCCAAGTACAATCATGCATAGGGGCTTCTATTTGCTGATTTCCAGCCTCGAGCCAGAGTTGCCTAAAGGTTTATTGATGTTGAACTCAGGATATCAGTTTCCCTTAACTGCTTACTATGCTACGTTCAAGAAATAATTTGTCCCTAAAAAAAATATTTAAAGTATTGTGAAGAGTTTTCCTTGTACAAAAAGAAAATTAGGAAATTAGAAGATTCTACAACATTTTATAAACCTTTCAAGGAAAATAAATAATAAAGTGTCGCTCAAATGGTAAGACACTTCAATTTTGAATAGTAAGATAATTTATTTTTAACCGTAAAGTGGATGTTTGAGTCATATTAATTGAAAAGTGAAAACTACTACTGATAAAAAATTAAAGTCAGTTTATTAAAAAGAGAACCATTATTTTTTTTTTGATGGAAAAAAAAAAAAAAAGAGAACCATTATTGACGGGTTAAAAAAGATATGATTTGATTTCAGAGAAAATTCTAAGGAACAATCTAGTAGGCTCATGAAATAAAATAAAAATAATTTAATCAATCTGCTGTTGACACGCGTCGTCTTCTCGAGAATATTCTCATGTATATAATAGCGTCCCTCCATTTTCTCACCCCCTTCGAAATTCTCTCTCCATCAACCTTTAGCTTGAACAACAGAACCGAGGTAATTTGCTTTATTTGATTTTTAAATATAATTCATTCTTCTCGTGGATTATTTGTTCAATCGCCCATATTTTGATTAGGTTAGAAATTGTTGTCAAAATTTTCAGTTTCTGTTGCTGAATCATAAGCTGGCGATTGCTCTATCTGCATTATTTAGAAAAAAACAAATATATATATATATATATATATGCTTGTTCGTAGGACGAAGCCAGAAATTTTATATTGAGAGGCCCAACATTCTGAACTACATATAAAATTTACTATAGGATTTTTTAAAATCTGCTTGTTCTGAAAATTTTATTTGTTGTGTACTACATTCAAAATTAAGGAAGCAATAAATAAGTTGTTTTTTAATCAAAATATTAATATTACTCTAAACAAAAGAGAGGAAGTATAATCCATGGGAGAACACGCTTTAGAATTGCTTACAGAATCGGAAAAACTGTCAAAATTCAATCTTTTATCCGGTTTCTGTATATTATATTTATATCGTTTGTGAACTTAAACTCTACGAGTAGATAGGGATAGTGTGTTGGATCCGAAGTTAATTGAAGGAAAATGGGAAAAAAAGAACGAAATGTAAGGATAGCTATGTCATTAATGGTTCTCTAATCTTAAGAAAGAGATACTAATTGTGTGATGAACGGCCTAAATTTTTCTCTCCTGAATATGAATGGCCTAATTGGATAGTGTTTGGTTTTGAAACATTAGTTGAATCATTACTAATCATTTGTGTGAGCGAGATGTGAGTCCCAAATTTGAAATTTTGTTCTGATCTAAATGTAATTTTTGGGTTCTTTAGATATGTTAGTCCAAGTTGGGACATCCATTTTACGAATTCGTTAGCTTCTTATAGTTGTTGTAGCAGGGGGTTAAAATGAGAAATAACTTTGTGAACTGGTAAGCTGATTGGTTTTTGGTTCTCTTGGGATCTTGTAGGATAAAGATGGAAGGCATTTTTGGGGGGAGAGATCCTTTTGATGACCCATTTTTCACTCACTCGTCTGGTAGCTTGTTTGGGTCATCAGCCACTGATCATGTTCCAACACAAGCTCATAGATCAAAGGCACCAGTTATTCAGGAGTTAGACAGTGATGGTGAGCAACTATTGCGAGAAAACGATGACATCGGAGGAGAGGGGAAGATCGGTGACAAGTATCAAGAGAACTCTTGGGCTAACCGAAATCCACATGTTGAGCATCCTGATGACCAAACTGATGGTAATTTTAGTACCTTATCTCCGGCCCTGGGATTTTATTCATGCGTAAAATTTTACATTCATTTAAATGCTTACTAGGTATGTTTTCAATTCCTGGTAGATCATAACAAGAATATAAGCAAAGAAGCATCTGATAGAACTGATCATAATAAGGCGGGAGGAAAACAAGGAAAAACTAGTGTAAGCTTCCAGAGAGTTACATATGGAGGTATCAATGGGACTTATTACACTGCTTCCACAACTAGAAAAACAGGAAGTGATGGGGTAGGTGAAGTTTTCTTTCATACAGTTGTACTATCTTCTTGTAAAAAAAATTGCCGTTAAGGGCATTGGTGCCAGGTCTTGTTAGTGGTTCAAGCGCTAAAGTTTTGTTTTGCTGCAGATGGTGTTGGAAGAAAGACAACAAGCTGACAGCACGACTGGTCAAGCAACCCATCGAATGTCTAGAGGGATTCATGACAAGGTAATATGAATCATGGTTTCGTCATTTTGTTTATAACGTATGTTAAAGTGAAACTGTCCCGCTTCTTCAGCTTGAAATGATGTTTCCTATCAGGGTTTTCTGGCATGCATCTCTAGGATAGCACATTTATGATATGCTCTTATGTTATATTCATTTGCTAGAAAATTTTGTTGCCGGTGAGCAATTTTCATATTATGGTGCCATCCACATATTATATGATAGTGGGGTTACCGCACCCGGCAACTCAACTAAAAGGGTGTTTTCTTTACTTAATCAGAGGATATGTGTGGATGGAACGTCATCTGTCTAGAAATTCTTTCAAATTTTATTTTACAGAGTACTAGTGTTGAAGTTTCTTCGGAAACTGAAATACTTTGCCGCTGTAGGGCCACTCTGTCACAAGGAAGCTTGATTCAGACGGTAAGGTGGACACAATGCAGACTTTGCACAACTTAGATGAAGGTTTGTTTATATATATGTTATAACTCATATTTGACAATTGAAGCCTCCTAACTCCTAAGCTTATGTTTATATTCTGGGCTTGCTTATCTTCCGAGTGTGATGTTTAAATGTTTCTTCAGATGAACTAGCCAGTTTTGAACAAACTTGGAAAGGCAATGCTGATAGG
>JAOWBF010000039.1:2356131-2367000 GCA_028566175.1 Vinca major
ATTAGCCAGATTTGTGGATATAGGAAAACTACGTGGAACAAAATAAATAACAAAATGCGATATACTGTAGCATAATAAAAACTTTGACCTCAAATAGGTGAATGAGCAGAGGATGACTATCAAACTCAACAAACACAACCCATAAAAGGTAGACGGAAAAAAACCAACCCACTCTCGATGTCTAATATGACTTGCGCGATAGAAAACTTGCCAATGATCATGAAATCTCAGAGAGGAAGAAGAAAAGATAAAGACCACCTAGCACCCATCCTAATGGACACGAATAACTTACTCAGAAACTAACCTTTTCAGTTGCAGCTTGTTCAATGAGAGCGCAGCCAAGATCAAGATTGTCATTAGTAACAAGTTGAACAGCTTGTTCAAGAATTTCACTGCCGATACTTGAGCCCTGTAGAGAATTCCTAAGATGACTTGATATTGAACCACGTAATGGTTCCTAGAAGTAACCACCACAGAAAAAAAAAACTAATAAGACGGAATCCAAGTGAAACCAAGAACAAAAAAAACTCATAGCATCGACAACCGAGAAAATTCTACTTTTACCTTGCATGTTACATGAGCTAAACTTCCCGCCAAACTTGCTACCATCAAATGTGCTGCATTACGTATACGGGTCTCATCTGTCTCCATAGCATAGTCCTGCCATAGATATCTTTTCAGTACGAGCTAAACATTTGTTTCACGGCAACACTAAGCTAAAATGTTTTTACACGAAAACCCAGCAATAAAACATACCTTCAAAACAAGTTCTTTTGTTGTATGAGTTGCTATAGTAACACTGCGTTGCACAATACCCGCCACAATCTCCTTGATTGCTCTGTCCATTGCAATTGGAAGTACACTGCAGCAAACAAATTGATCTGTGTCATAACAACATAAAACCATGTACAAGACATTCGCGCGAATAATTCTGAAAGAAATGCCAAACCTCTGGAAATGTATGTGCAGGCCTAAACTCTGAAGCTTTGGATTGACAATAACTTGCTGCTCGATATTAGATGACGGTGCGGGAAGCTGCAAATAATAACCAACAACATATAACCAAGCCATTCTTTAAAATGTCCAAGAAACTGAAGGCAATCTGACTGCCAGATACCTGATTGATGGAGAATGGTGACTGCCCCTGTAGAAGACTTTGAGCAGAGGGAAGCTGATCTGATAATCCAAGAGCAGCTAGCTTCTCATCTTCCGTCAGTGTGCCAGATGATAGGTGTAGAGGAGTAGCATGCTAAAACAATCACAAATTAGTACTAAAAGTTAAATAAGACAGATTATACATCTAAAAGAGAGAAACAAGCAACACAAACCTGAGATAGAACACGTGCATGTCCACCAGGATGGGCAGAACCAGCAACTTCAAGGGGCAGCTCGACTTGGTTTATTGTTGGAATTACACTAGATTTGACTTCACCAACCGTCTGCTGTGAAGACCCAATATCCTTATTGGAAAAATCAGGATTTCCTTCAACCTCCCTGACTCTGTCTTTGAGTAGAGAAGTTGGAGTTACATCTTTCAGGTCCACACCAAGGTTCTTGAACAGGACCTGAAAGCCCAGACAGATTAAGACATACACCAACATGTTTCATTCATAATAACTCCCAGTCCTCGTGATACTAAAAGGATGCGCACATACCTCAATGTCAAACTTAAGGTTCATTTTTAAATTTGGCATTGCATAAATCTCAGCTAACAATCCAAGAATACCCATGGTCCAGGGATTTGGAGGTTGATAAGCTACACTGCTTTGACATGGTTCCAGAACCTGCAACAAATAAAGAAATGTGAAAACCAGAGGACCCCAACGAATGGTAAATAAGCATACCGAAGAAACATACCTTCGAAGTGAACGGAATAACAGCTATCATTAATCCCCTTTCGTATGCCTAAGGAAATAAGCATACAATTAAAAAAGAAAAAAGAAAGAAGATACGAGTTACACCTCTTAGACAAATAAGTTGCAGAAGAATGGAAAATAACAAGTGGCTGCGTTGAGAAAGTACTTCTATAATCAAAGATTTTGGGTCAATCTCCCTTGCTCTTAAGACTTGATTCCTCCCAATAGTGATCTTTCCCAGCCAGCTTCCCAGATTCTTCAGCAATGAACGCTCTTCAGAACTTGATTTTATGAGCTCTGAGCCCAAAAGAACCTGAAATAAACATATATGGTGCTTATGAATCCAACCCAAACAAATTTCCATACACAAAGATAGTAGCAGGTATAAAAACCTTGCAGTTCTCGTATGTAGCTTGTACAATCTCTCTGTTTAAAGGCCTTGAATTCACTTTGTCAAGGAAGTTCAAATACAAGTCATGAAAATTCGGCTCAATGCTAGCTCTGCAATGTACGGATATACAACCAATAATGAGAGTATGAAAGGAGGGGCAAAGAAATCAATGATGGCAGTCATTAATGGTGCAAGCAAGATCTACTTCCCATTATTTAGCTCATAAGATGCACAACGAGAGACAGATTTCAAAGAAATCTAACCTTTTCATCACCATATACTGAGCAAACCAAGGATAATACTGCTCTTTCAAAATCTCCGCAAACTCTTTAGATTTAGCTTCTACAGTTGCAGTGGATAAATTATTGATGATAAATGATATCTTATCCTGAATTTCTGAAGCCGGAGACTGCAAAAGCAAAAGTGATTTGCAGAGAAGAACTAAGGCAGAAGAATATAAAAGAGAAACCGGAGACATGTTGTGATGTGCAAGGTCCGCAAACAAACTCACACGCAACTATAAAGATTGGTAAGAGAAGAGATTTTAAGAGAGAGAGGCAGGAAGCACAATGATTTTCAACTTGTAACGTCGGTTAAATAGTACCTGCCTTGGAACCCCAAACGGTAAAATTTTGAGGAAAAAATAAATGAAATGAGAATAAGGAAAGAAGACATGTTGGCAGACTAAATGCAACCACCTCATGTCCTACTCTTCCACTCTAGACGGAATTTAGAAAACACGACTGGACTTGCCGGTCAGACTGGTGGGACAGCCAACCCAGTTAAATGCTACACGATAAATTGTTAAAAAAACAGACACAATAGGATAAACCAGTGAACAAGAGAACACAGGTGAAACAGGTCCAGGATGGGCATTCTAGATTTATTCAATATTTTTATCATGGTCTTTTTAATTTTCACCTTCATAGCTTAGATACCTCTGATTTATTGTCATTTATAGATGACGAGTTGTAATTTTACAATTCATAAAGAGTGACAATATTGTAGTCCTTTTTTTAGGCTGACTTGTGACCAGTTTGCTTGTCCTATCCGGTTCTGGAACACTAAAAGGATCCTGTATTAAAATAAGGGCCAAATAACATTCCCGTCCCATGTTTAAATCACAGATACTCCCTCTGTTTCAAAATGACTGTTAATGTTAAGAAAATGCATGCAGATTAAAATAGCCTCATTCGAGAATTTTGTAGAGAAACATGTCAAAATAACCAAAATAGCCTCAGTTGAAATGTAAGACAATTTTGTATAGAAAATAGGTTTTCTCTTCAAAAAAAAGTAGTAAATTAGGCCAAATTTGAAATGTGTACTCTTTGGTGCATTCATTAGCCTACTTGAGACTAACATTTGGTTGTTGTTGATGGTGCATTTATTAATCTTGAGAACGAGAGAATATTTATGAAGTGAACTGGAAAGTTTATTCTGTTAGTTTCGAATCAGAAGTATGGTAATTATCATTAACGGTAAAAGGCGAAAAAATGTAAGAAATATGCTACAGATTTACAAGATCGGCAATTATTTTTTAAACAACAAAATTAGAAACTTTTGATAACTATTTTGAAGCGGAGAAAGTAATTTTTAAAATCATAAAAAGATATATTACATGGAAACATCAAGGTAGAGCAAGTTCTCTTCTACTCAGAGTTAAGCCATTGGTGTTAGTGGAGTCCAGTATGTAAGTGGACACCGAGGATAATATAGGCCAAGACCACGTTAAGCCGTCAAAAATAATACCTCTATTGGAGTTTCCCTTCTCTCTGCAGCAGCAACAAGAGTTTCAATATTTAACGCAGAACCAAACCCTGCAACCAAAATAATGACATAGGATGATAAAATAATGACATAGGAGCATCGCAAATTAAATAACGGGCATATTACATGTGGCATAAAGCAAAAGAAAATCCTAGGAGTAAGAGGATGTACTTGCTGAGGTAATAGCCCGGGATGGACGAATAAAACCAGGGGAGGAGTGTGCCGCTGAAGCACTAACAGAATTTTGTGACTGCTCAAATGAAAATTGCAGTCAGTGGTTCGTTTCAAAAAAGATACATATGAAATCAACTGCTAAATAAAAAGGTTTTACAGCACATGCCTTCTGGTAACTAGCCGTATCAGTCGACAGAACACCAGCAGGTTGTCCAGCAGAAGAGAGAGCTGATTTCAAGTAACTAGATAGAGCAGCAGACGGTTTCCTCTCGTCCATAGCGTTCTGCTGCCTCTGAGGAATTTGGATTGGAGAAGAAACTTGCATTCCTTGCTGTGATGTGCTAGACCCCATCAGTTGAAAAGACGACCCCAGCATCTAAAAAGAATTAACCAATGCCAGTCCACATGCAGATAGATTAGTCCAGGAAACTTGAAAATTCTGATCCAAACGCCAAGCAACTGACACAAATCTAGGTTCATTAACTAACAAGGCAACACCATTCTGGATAGATATATCTGGAAGATTTTAATGCTGGTGATAAAGATGGAAAGGGAAGTATCTTGACCAATGCAGGAATAAATCCATTATTGAAATTCAAGATCTGACTTGACACAAAGAATTAGGAGGTGAACACATTCATAGTACCAATGCATCCTTCATTATGTTGGAGGAAGCATATCTCTTAAATTAAGGAGGTTGGTGGTGAAGTATATTCAAAAAATACTTTTCTTTCGAGAAAGTGGACATGTATTTCGGGAGAACCAGAAATAGAAATGTAGCCATCAATATTGGGATGGAGGGAGTAAATTGCAAATATGTGGTGAAAATTGATCCACCATCCATTTCATAATATAAGCCCTTTTAACTTTTTTATTTCTTAAATTAAATTCCTTGATATTACAATAGGAAAAATGCCACTTCTCTCTTGTTTCTTATTAATCTTGCTAAAATACCTAGAAGGCCTTATATTATGAAACATAGGGAGTAGTGAAAAGGAATAGCAGAATCCATTTTATTGCTAAAGTGATAGAAAAGAGAAAAATCATGATTGCTTCGACGAATAGAATAGAGCAAAATCACAATAGCTTCAACGAAAGGGCAAAGACATAGACAATGCTGGCTAACGTCAAGCATTTTTACGGCAAACTCGCAGAACAGAATGTCTCGTGCAACTTGAGAAGTATGTAATAAATTCCAAATATGGAGTACTTAGGATTTTTTTCCTTTTTGCTACAGGGACAGGGGACTGCTTTGGCTGCATAACAGACAAATAAGATTGTTGAGTTCTTCTGGTCAGCATTTACAATGCCTAGATCACTATGGTATCAATATGAACAAATAAAGATAAAGTTCTGCAAATAGAAGCTGCCAGGCCTGGGACAGCAAGCTGCTTATTTCCAACTATTAAATAAGTAAGTTACACCACCAGGAGGGAAGACGTTGAAAAGAGAATTCGAAAGCTTAGGTCCTTCTGCATCATTAAGATCCCAAGCTCATAAATATTCACATTCACTAAGGTTCCACAAAACATAGTTCCGAAAACCCACCAACACTGCGAAACATTTACGTGACACATGTCTAGCTATACTTTGCACTCACAGTTTTCAAGAGACCCAAACCCTTCTTAGGAAAATAAATGCAGCATTTTACATACCAGAATTTAACACTATAAAAGACATAATGCTCTAGGAAACCACTAATGAACATGTAATAACAAACACGTCAAAAGTTAGTTTAACCAGAAAAACCGAGAATGCTTAAAAGCCGAGAGTATTTATATGCCACTGTGCAGTAACAGTGCCACAAGTGTGCGAATTTCCAATGACACGAATACCCGGAGTGTTTCCTTATCACAATCACAAGTGAATAACCATAACACTTTTAACAAATGACGTCTCATATACCTCCATAGATGTTGCTGATACTTGATTAGGACCCTGTTGATCTCCAGAAGTACTATGGACATCAGATTCTAAATGTGCAGCAGAGATCCTAGCAAGTGCCCGTTCAATGAAAGCAACTAGCTCTGAATTAGTAGCACGGAGATGAGATATTTGTAAGATATGATTGCAGTACTGTGGCCACTCAATCAAGCGGTCTACAAACTGCTTCAAAGCCTTAGTACCAAAGACGAACATCTTCATACACAGAGACATCATTAGTATCGCAGAAAAGAATCCAATAATTCATAAAATTACTTAAGAAATAGAAAGCACAAACCTTTGAATCTGCAGGTTTGCGTAAAGCATCTAAAACAGCACGCAGCGCAATACCAAGGGTGAGATGAGTTACAAGTTGATGCTTGATAAGGGATCCTGCAAAACGCATACAATGAGAATTTGGCATGACTTAAAAAACACTCGTGACAATCCTTCCAACTGTAACAGAAGGAAGAGATCCAAAATAATAAAAAGACACTGCAAAGCATATTTAATGATAAAAAATGCAAGGAGAGTCTTCAGGATGAAAGGCACATAACTAAATAAAGCTTTAAGGACAATGTAACAAGGTGCTAAAAATGAACATAAGTTGCAGCTAATTATGTGGCAAAATAATGAAATTACTGCAAGCCTTACCAAAGAGAACAGCAGCAAGTTTGAGTTGCCTTTCAGGGTACTTCGAAAACAATTTGTATTCCTCAAATAAGTTAGCAATCATGCACTCATAAATTGATTGTTCCCTATCAGCAAATAGAAACTTTGCTAGTCAAAACGTCTGTAAATTCAAATAATAATCATTATAAGCCCAAAACAATACATATTTTATATATATACATATTTTATATATATATATATATGTATATATATAGAATTGAAATCATCATTACACGTAAACCATCTTTTCAATCACTCAACAGTCAACAGTACAAATTCAAATTTTGAACAGCATACTGTATAGGCTCCGTTAAAGACGGGTTTCAAAATGTTGACATGATTTTTTATTTTCTGGTTTAAGGAATCTTAATAAGACAAAAAGAGAAGTCAACTGTTTTAATTAGTCAAATTAACTGCTGGAGGAGACAAGATCATATCCCACACAGACGACCTAGAGATGGCTTTCAGAAGTAAGATTATGTGCTAAAATTGTTGCTGTACAATATTTCCCAGTAGAAAGACAACTAACTATTAACAACATAAACAATAAATTAAAGGCGCCCAGTTGATATATCATGTAAGGCTAAGCCACCCAATGAAAGAAAGGTGTAAACACAGGTCAAGATCTTGAAGATTAACCTTCTCTCTGGAGACTCTTTGAAACGAGCAAGCATTTGAATCATGGATTCAATTTCCAGTTGACCAGAAAACATTTTATGGAAATATGAGTTTGCTTCAGCCTCAATATCATCAGCATAACCATCTGTAGATGATGAGTCAGCACCCCCACCATTTCTAGGTCTGGAATTAGTATGCATATAAGATACATGTAACTTCTCTGCTTCCTCAGATAAGTGGCCAGCAGATAACAGGCCTTTATGAGATTGAAGGACCTGCAAAAAAACGTCCACGGGTAATGCACCAGGAAAAAGACTCATGCACAAACATTAATAGGCAATGCTAATATATAAGCAAGACCTTTAAGAAGGTGGAAGAAGTCTCAGAATAGATATTCCAAAGAGCACCAGAAGGTTGAAATCGGTTAGAAGACACCTCCTGAACAGCAAGCTGAACTTCTTTTAGGAACCTGAGACACTCCTGAAGCAACAAAAAGAAGTGGAATTGAAAGCTCCGGTTGTTTCTCCAGATCCAGAAATTTATATAATCCACACAGTCTGCGGTCTTGGTTCCAAGTCTTTCACCCAAGTTATATTTGAGAAAGCAAATGGGAATACCTCATAAAATGCGTCCTTGTATGTAGTTAAATTAGAGTTCAACCACTTCTCCAGGTCTATTAATTCCCTTTTAGAAGCAAGTGCAGCAAGTCTGATACCAAAATATGAAGGAATCATATCCAAAACCTTCAATAGAATCTGAAACAAGAAGGAAACAGTTAACATACCAAAGAAGAGATAAACAAAGCGAAATACTGGCATCCCTGCATTTTCCCAGAAGAGCACTAATGCCACATGAAAATTAGCACTCCAAATCGTATCAGTGAATAGATTAAATCAGGGTAATATTCAACAACACGGACCAGATTCAAAAGGTACAAGCATCCTTGATACAATGATACATATCCTTCCTATAAGTCAATGTCCAACTCAAATAACAGCTTGACAACATGAACAATTCAAATACGTTCTTGGACAGAATCCAGCAACCTTGGAAGACATAGGGCAAGTGGAATCAAGACATACTTTCCCCTAACTTAAAGAAGACCATAAGGGTAACTATCAACAGATCAATGTTCTGGAGCAAGAATAACAATTAGGGAAAAAACCAAAGTTGCTTCAGCTAAGAGAACATCTCCTTTCAATGAAAGGCGCTCTGCCCTAATCATCGGACATGGTTTGGAACTCAAAACTTAAAGCAGAATACAACAAAAGAGAATGTACAACCAAGTATTTACAGGTTTAGTACCAATATAAAATATTAGCTTTTCAAAACCCAATAACACATACAAATATCATAAGAATAGAAAACAACTACCCTACGGTTAGAATGAGTGATCAACCCAAATATAAGAAGAAATATTGAAGGAAAAAAAAATTGACTGTGAACCTAACCTTTAGCTCCTGGCAGGCATCCAAAACTCTTGTAATAGACTCTACATCTGCATTAAGAACATCTGCAAATCCCCATACAGCCACCGTGGGATTAACATGCCATACGTGAAAAATCAAAGCATTTCCTGTTGCATTCTTCACTATCATACGGAAAACAGCAGAACAGATTTCATTCCGGATGATGTTATATGGAGTCTGCAAGTTTAGAACCGAATCAACATATATCAATGAAAATCTACGCAAATGCAAGAATATGATCTTTTTCAGACTAGTACATTGATATGAGCCACCCCGAGAAGCAAGGCTTCTGGCCATTCCTTCAGAGGATACTCAAGAATGGATCGAACAGTATTTGCATGACCCCTCTCAGCTAGCTGGCACAACACCTCGAGAAGATCAAGGCTTAACCAGACATGATTTCCTGCTCCATGTTGAAGCTTGTTGGCTTCATAAGCATTAACGTAATCCTGCTTGAACAGAGTGTTACACCAGCGGGGAACACAAGGAATTTTTTTACAGCAAATGAAATGGATCGGAAAACAAAATATACCAGCTGTCTCGGTGAATGCGCAAAGGAAAATACTTCAGGAGGAACTGAGACAGCATGCTTGAGAAAAGAGAGCTGGCCCTCAGCATTCTTCCAGACGGAACCACAAACAGCACGGATAGGAAAGGGATCCTACATAGATTATATTCAAAAAGTTCAGCGATGGAAGATTGGGATTTTGATAACATCAGATCCTCTTACCAAAGACCTGTGGCAGACCTAGGGAGAGGAAAGGAGGGACAATTGCCTCAACCAATATTAACAATGTTTTGGATTTCAAAGTTTCACATGAACTTCGAAGAATTCAAATAAATGCCTTACCTTAAACAACTTTCTCCCCCAAAAAAAAAAATCCTTCATCTTTGAAGATGGGGTGTCCTAACCGTCCGACTGCTATTCAATAATTGAGCCTTCCCTGACTACTCCTCAACATTCACCAAATTATTTCCAATGTAATCATAGTCATACAAGCTTTTTTAATAAAACTTTGGTTTAAGGTTCCTCGACTCTGCATGGCTGAATCAAATAAGATTCTCTTTTTTTCTTTCCACCTTTGACCTTACCAAAACATGCGGATAAACAGAAGAAAGTTTTGTATTAATTAGTGATACAATAGAGCTGAAAAAGAACGTATCATAGAGTTCAAAGACTGCTTCCATTTCTCAACTGGACTCCCTCAGTTGCTAATTTATTATCCTGATTTCAGATTTTTAAGGTGTATTTGGATTTTTATTTTTTATTTTTTGAGAATTTTGTTCTAGAAAATCGTAAAAAATGAACTGTTTGATCGGAGGTGTGGGGCCAATCTGAAAATTCTGTGTTGGACAGTGTGAAAATGTGGTGTCCAAAATGCACCCTTAGTTCGTTTGTATTACAATTTCCCTCATTTTTTCTATATCTAGATTCTCAATTCAATTCAATTAGTTTTAAAGCCGCATCTTTTCTTCAGTAACCATTATACGGCTGATATTGATAAAAATATTGAAAGGCAGAGAGGTCACTTAATCTTAAGTTTTGCACTATTGATTTTTTTTTTCTTCCACATGCTCGTGTCATCTGGTCCCGACACTGTTGAACGGATAAAAATAAAGGTAATAAAACAAAATACCAAAGATACCTGGCTAGCCTGTTTGTAGATGGACATGAAAAATGTAAAAGCTGCCTCATTAGGGATATAGAATCCCTCATGGTCCAGGTTCTCAAAAACTATTGCCCAATTAATTCCAGGAGCCTGTAAATAATTGGCCGATAAAAAGTTATATATCATGATCAAGTGGCTATTTTCAAAAGAAAAGCACCAATACAGAAGATGGTCACTTACTAGCTGATTGATAGATTCTATAAGCACATCAACGTTCCATGAATTTAAAGTTGGTATATCAGGCAAACTGGCGCTACCAAGAGCAGAACGGAAGGTTGAGAAACAATTTTGGTTGTCTTCAAGACCCGAGTAGGTACGGCAGATTGTAC
>JAOWBF010000039.1:2457802-2471291 GCA_028566175.1 Vinca major
TGGATTATTTGTGGATTTAATCATCTGGGTAGTGTTGTAATGGGAATTCGTTTATACCAATTTCGAATAACTTAGTCTTGATTAATGGCACCCATTAATCAAGATTCTATCTTTTTTATGACTTTATATTGAAAATGGCTTATTTTGGATTTAGTCATCTGGGTCAGTGTTGTAATGAGAATTCTTTAATACCAATTTCGAATAACTAAGTGATATGTTGGGATTTTTAGGGGGCTAGGTTACTGAAATTGTACAGAAGTTGGGAGGACAATCCTGATATTGGGTTTGTGGTGTTGAAGGTAATTTCTATAATCACTTTGAATAGCATAGTCTATTCGTTTTATTTGTTTCTTCAAACAAAGTAACCTGGCCGCATTTTGAAACTATCGAAGGCCAGAGGCAGGGCGTTCTGTGCTGGTGGTGATATTGTAACACTTTACAATTTATTACGTGCAGGTAGGAAATCATATCTTTGTTTCTGGAGAATTGTTTGAATTTGTTTCCTATATTCTACGTCGCGTCGGGGAAATTGATCACTTTGATTAGATAGAAGTGTAAAGGGGCTCAACTCAAGTCACAAATTTTTTTCCTTTTCTAATTGAGGTTGATTATTAAGTTGAATCCCTCTTCTTTTCATTTTAATGTACCAATTTCACTAACAATGGGAAATGCATCACTCTAAGTCTCTGTCCAACTTTGTTTGCTTGGTTTTGTTTGAGCCAGTCTGTAATAAGTTAAAAAATTCAGTTCATTAGGACAAGCTCTAGAGTGTTGATTTCGTTGTCTCTCCTGCATAGTTCGCTTGGTTAATCTGTAATTTACTTTGTGTTCATGCTATAGAAGTAACAAGTGCAATTGTGAGTTTTACATCTAGGGGATTATAAACCTAAGGGCTTGACATGGTTAATTTGATAGATTCCGAATACTGTGTTCTTTATGTTCCCTTAACGGATTTAATCTGATCATGAAATTTTCCTTTCTGGGAAGGATACTTTAAATACGTTCTTGGCATTTGTGCAGGGAGTCTTGAAGAATCTAAAGAATTCTTTTGGACATTGTACAATTTCATATATATTCTTGGAACATACCTGAAGCCGCATGTGAGTATCATGATTTTTGAAGATTTTATGTGCCTTATATATGTTTTTTATTATGCTAAGCCAATTGAAGTAAGTTCTCTTCCAATCCCCCTTGCACGGGAGTCGAGAACATATCTCAATTTCTGCATGAGGGGTTATTTCTTGATTTATATCCTCAATATTAACTTTTCAAATAACAGTAAATAGAAATAATGCTTAGGTAAACTCCTCTTAGGATGCTCTTTATGTCTGGCATGCTAATCATGTATGAGAGTTTCGTAGCACTGTGTATCCTTTGCTCCCGCATTCAAGAAAACATGATAATCATGTAACATTGAAAGTCGCTGGTTATTGGACGTTACAATTAGTAACATGGATAGTTGCTTAATAGCATGATTATGATACTTTATGGAGTTTGGTTGATGCATTATTCTCAAACAAATAGCATCTCGTGCTATCTATGCAGGTGGCTTTGTTACATGGAATTACGATGGGTGGTGGGGCGGGAATTTCGATTCCTGGAACCTTTAGAGTTGCGACTGATAAAACTGTATGAGCAAACTGACATTGTAACTGAATTTCTGTTTTGTTCTTTGATTTTCTTAACTGAATAATTGTTTCAATCTGTTACCAAAGTGGTTAACTACTTTTGAGGAATTGTATCATCTATCTCATTTTATATTCACATCTCTGACATTCCGGTTTTCCTTTTTTTCTTTCGGAGAAGTGCCGTGTATTTCTTTTTCTTTATTATAAATGTCTATTATCCATATGAAATTCAGCTTCATTTGACATAATACATGCAGGTTTTTGCCACTCCTGAAACATTAATTGGTTTCCATCCTGATGCTGGTGCATCTTTTTACCTGTCCCATCTTCCTGGTTATTTAGGTAAAGCGTTTATTGTTTTATAAATTTTCATCAGTTATTGTTTGCTAAATAAACTTAACTAGGCCCTGGTAGTTTTTAATACAAAAATAAATAATAAATAAATTATTGGTTTCATCAATTTGGAGGGAATCTATACTTGCATATGTCCAAGAACAGGTTGTGGGGTCGTGACCTTATTCTGAGGATTGTATGTTTTGATTGAACCTTTTGGTCAAGTTTTTTGCTATAAGTTTCACATGTAGGCTCAAATTGTTGATATTTTATCGATGATTTGAGCTTATTCTTTCTAGCTCACCTTGTAAATTCATCGAAACAATGTTGCGCTAGAAAAGATTTTTGCAATGCGCTCAAGTAATGTTTTAGGTTCAAAATATCTTTGCAGGAGAGTACTTGGCTCTAACTGGAGAAAAACTAAATGGAGCGGAAATGGTGTCTTGTGGGCTCGCTACTCACTACTCGCATACTGCAGTTTGTATTTTAACCTAACCTTGATTTTCAATATTCATTTATTTATTTATTATTTAACTATTCCTTTCTTCTTCTCTACCACGCAGAAGCTTCCGTTAATTGAAGAACAACTTAGGAAATTAATGACTGATGACCCTTCTGTCATTGAAACTACTCTAGAAAACTTTGGAGACCTTGTCAAGCCAGATCAAACAAGCGTTATTAGCCGGTAATTATTTTCTTATTTGAAGAATTATCATCAAGGTAGAATGGATTGAAAAATATTCAGTCTCAGCATGATCCTCGTTTCTTTTCCTTAATTTTAGAAATTGTATTAGAAATATATCGTTTATTTGTTTGCATGGCCGACCAACGAACTTATTGTCCGTACTTTTCTTATTATCAGGATTGATACACTCGATAAATGTTTTAGCCATGATACAGTTGAGGAAATTGTTGATGCTCTGGTAAGTCTTATCTTCTTTTTTTTTTGTTCTTTCTCGGTGCAACTTTTATGCTAATAACCTTACTTCTTCCTCGCCTCCTCAGTTAGTCATATCTTGCATGTAACAAAATATTAACTCACTCTTCGTATAAATATCTTAGGAAAGTGAGGCTGGAAGAACTCAAGATGCATGGTGTATATCGACATTAAAGAGACTAAAAGAAACCGCTCCCTTGAGCTTGAAAGTTTCTTTGAGATCTGTAAGTCACACGGGCATCTGACTACGGTTATTTTCTAAACTACGACGCCTTTTGAGTTGAGTTTCAATGAATTCCTGCCCCAGATACGCGAAGGTAGACTTGAGAGTCTTGACCAGTGCCTAATCAGAGAATACCGAATGTCCTTACAAGGGATATCTGGACAGATAACCACCGACTTCTGCGAGGTATGATGTACTTTCTGCTTTGGAATCAATCGCGCTTGAGTTGGTAAATCTTTATGATTATGGATGTTTCTTTTCCCTTCTATTATAATAGGGTGTCCGAGCACGAGTTGTTGATAAGGATTTCATGCCAAAGGTATAGCAAACCTCTTTGACTCAATGATAATACCTAGAATGCTGCAACTGTCGAATAAGATCAATTTTGTTCGGTTAGTTTTTTTGCTGCCATATGGTTTTAATTTGGGCACAATGTTTCCGTGAGATGCAGTGGAACCCTCCAAGCTTGGAGGAAGTAACAGAAGACATGGTAGATCAGTACTTTGCACCCCTCACCGTGCTCGAGCCTGATCTTGAGTTACCCACAAAGCAGCGAGAAGCATTTACCTGAGCCACTGGAATCTAGCAACTCATTTTTTGTTTCATTTAACATTTTCAAGTTATAAAATGAAGTTTTTACAGGCCTCTAGAGTTGAACCAAACTTGATATTAATATCACTTATTAACCTTATTGGTTATTTTTGCAAACATGGAAGATATTGCGGTTTTAAGCCCGTGTAGTTACGCCATCTGGGCTGTTATGATTCATCAACCGACTTCTGTAAGCAAACTATTAGTAGAATGAAAACTAGTGTGTCATTGTTTAAGGATGTGTAAACAAGTTCAACAACAATTTCAGACAACATAAGATCAGTTGCATCTTATAAATCACTATTCCATTCGAGCACTCGTCGGATTGTCATAAGAGAGAACAGAATCCACCTACAAAGGAAGCTTTCATGTGGGTCCGCATATGAATGCAAGGCGTGGGTGGGTGGGACGCTACCAGGAGAAAGTTTTCCACCAACAGATAAAGGAAGACATGAACCAGTCATACCTACTCAATACAAGCAAATTGAGGCATATAAGGTATTATGACTAATCTATTGTACAGTCACCTATTATAAGTATATCTAGGCATGAAACTTTTATTCGAGTTTTTCAAAACTGATTGACCACCTTTTGGCCCCTATGAATAAATAAGAAACAAAACAGTACAATTAATTTTTACAAAAATGGTATTGATCGTGAGCATTATGCTTTGTAATGGCATCAATTTATGCACTTCCCTTTGTACCCTTGTATGCATTAATCAGTTGTGCCTGAACGTCCTGAGAAACCGGCGAATGTTCCACGTATTCCATCGTGAATTCGCCTTTCCCCTGCCATGAGATGAAGGCAAGCATAAGTATACAGTTCGGAATTGTTCAGGTTTGGGACCCACATTGCATCCCGCAAACATCAAAACTCAAAATGTCTTGTTTACAAACTAAAAACTCTACCAAATTCCAACTCATGTGGCAGTAGTATCTCACCTGGGTCATTGAACGAAGAGCAGTCGAGTATCCGAACATATTGTTGAGAGGAACCTGAGAGATAAAGAACAAATTGTCACGACATCCTAAAAACTTAAAAGAAGTTCCAAATCACAGAACATGCATATCTGACTTGTCGAACCAGTATATATACACCATAATTTCAGAGCACTAAAAGTAACATGAGCAACTTCCAAACAAAGAGGAGGAGGAGGGGAGGAGGAGGGGAGGGGGAGAGGAGGGGGGGCGAAGTGTCTGTGTGGGTGGGTTTATACATTTCATAAGGGAACATAAGAAGTGATACATACATTGGCAGTAATAATAGAGTCATCTCCATCTTGGTCATTCCCAACAATCATTCCTTTCCGCCTGCCAAATGATGCACGTAAGTCAAAAGGATTTACCTCTTCAAATTAAGAACCAAAATGCAATACCAAAATAAAAGCAATACGAACTTGTTGATATCACCGGTTACGGTCCCCTGGAATTCTGTCGGTGCTTTCAATTCCACAAGCATTATAGGTTCCAAGATAACAGGTTTTGCTGCGGTATAGCACTGTTTTAAAGGAAAATAAATAAATTAGAAAATCATTAGTAAAAAACCTACATTATTACAACTGCAGGAAGAGAAAAGAGCCAAGGAAAAGAAATTCAAGTGTGCAATAGAAAAGATTTCGTCCATAGCAAAAGCAACAGTCTGAACAGAAAAAAGCTTGTGTCCGAAATTGAAATATGTACAAAGAGAGAAAGAAACACCTGTCGAAAAGCATATATTGCAGCTAACTTGAATGCAAGTTCACTTGAATCAACAGCATGGGATGCACCATCAGTCAAAACGATACGAATATTTTCTACTGGATGACCAATTAAAGAACCGCTGTACAGAAGAAGAAAAGGTGTTAAATATTAGATTATGAAACAAAATATGAAATTGTTGCACTCAAACTTAATCAGAACAACTGAAATATATCGATTTGAGTACCGAATCAAATGAGCATTGCATAAATAAGACAAAGGGTGATAATAATAAACTCATTTTCAAATCAGAATCTGAACTTTGTTTCTAAAAGTTACCAATTATAAACCAAAACCCCAATACTCACGAGTTCGCAGCTTCTTTAAAGCCCTTCTCAATTGCGGGGATAAAGCCTGATGGAATGTTTTGTCCAACAATCATGTTATCAAACTCAAACTTCATCGATGATCCCGCTGGAAGTGGTTCTACATACCTGCAATCAAAATAACATTTAAATGCCATTGATAATTTTGCCTGATACAAGAGACCTTTTTATGGAACAGCAAAAGAAAATCAAGAGAAAACAACCCATACAAAGAATTTGTACAAGGTAGGAAACTTTATACAAACACTGGAAGCATTGGCTGTTTAAGTACATTTACTAAAAGTAAAATTAACGCGTCACAGCTTCTGTAGAAGGTTAACTACATTATCAGTACATTTTTATTTGAAGATATTGAGATCGGCCAAACGGCCAAAACCTAACAATTTCTCTCTTTCTACACCTAAAAGTTTAATTTTGCTGCATTTGTTTCTTGCTGTTTCATTTTGGGACTCAAACAGGGAAGCTCAGTAAAATAACTTGCATAATGACGATTTTTACTTTCAAATTGACAGACAGATTGCAAAATAACTATTTCAAATTTATATTAAAATGGAGAATATAGAAAAGTTCATACGCAATCAGATTCTTATATGTGGGCCAATCCCAATTCTAGCTTCCATGGGTAGTCATAAAATTCTAGAAAAGTGGTACCATCCAACTTTTCAAAAGTTATAGCAGTAAATAGAGTCCTTTATCAATTCACACCAAAGTTCATCATAAAGAAAGGAGGAAGCATGAGACAGGAAAATGAGGGAAAAAAATAGTATAGTTAGGAAGATTAAAAAAAAGGGGGATTAAACTAGCCACCTAGAGAGCCTTAAACTTACCCAATTACCTTTCCGTATTGACCTTGTCCTCCACTTTGCTTCTTATGCAAATAATCAAACTGAGCCCTTTGAGTAATAGTCTCTCTGAAGTTGACACGGGGTTTACCAACAGTTGCATCAACCTTAACAAGGTGAACCAAGCACTAAAAGTTAGCAGTGGAAAACCAAGGGAGAAAAAAAACTTCATTGAAAAGTAAGGGTGCATTTGGGTTGTTTTTTGTTTGAGAATTTCTGTCTCGGGGATTGAAAAAGTGAATTGTTTGTGAGTGAGATGTGGGAACTTTGTGTTAGAGAATGTGCAAAAATTGTGCACAAATGCACCCTAAGATAATCTGTCAGAGAAGTGTAATTGTAAGCAAAAAGGGTTGAGCACCTTGTATTCTCTTCTTATGCGTTCAACGTATACTTCCAAATGCAATTCTCCCATTCCAGAAATAATGGTCTGTTCATTTAAAAATCCAACATCAGGTATCTTTCTGATCAATGACTTCGCCGTGTTTGACACCAAGGTGTGCCATATATGAAAACTCTTCAAGAAAATGTATGAAACTAAACCTGGCTACTCTCTGGATCTAGACCAACACGGAAAGTGGGATCTTCTTTCTGGAAGCGATTCAGTGCTTTTGAAAACTGCACACATTACAACATCATTAAAAAAATTCTAAAGCCATTCCGACGAGTTCGAAGACATTTTCATTTCTAATTCAACTGCTCACTTGTCCTCCAGTATCTTTAGAAACTGGTGAAACAGCCAAGGACATCACTGGCTCGGGGACATTCATAGATGTCATGGTGTATCTGACTGATCCATCAGTAAATGTATCCCCTGTTTTCAGGTGTCAATGAATTTGAAATGAGAAAACACGTCAGATTACACATCATAAAGATCTGAACAGGTCCAGGTTCCCACATAAAAAGGAAGAAAAATCCCCCAATTCACAGTTTCCCAACAAAACAAAAAAGGAAGTATCACATAGCGAGATTATCTTTCACATGCAGTACCTGAGGCACAATCTACCCCAAATACAGCAACTATCTGTCCAGCATGAGCCTCTTGAATGTCCTGTACATCAAAAACCCACGAAGAAACATGACAAAACAGCAATTGCAGAACATTAGGCATAATTTCAAAGCAAAAGCAGCAAAATGTTCCATTTAAAGTATCATATGGCAACTTTAGTGAACTTTGTGCCTCGATAAATGTTGAGAAACTCCAGTGTGCCTTTTGAAAGTAGTTGATAACATCTTATCGCACACCATCAAACTTTGATCAAGCCTCTTCCTCCAACTCAATATTTTTTCCCTTTTGAATTATAACCACCTCTTGTGCAGTCCACCAGAGAATTTTGAATAAAGAAGAAGAAGCTAGAGCTGTTTTTGCATAACGATCTGAAGGTTACACCGGAGGGGTCAACTTATCAACAGAAGGGTAGTATCTTTTCCCCTCTCTATTTTAACAGATGATGTGAGAACCATCAAATAATTTTAGCAATTTAAACCAACCTTTCCAATAGGTCGCATGAAGGACGTACGCACGCACTAGATGAAAACAATTACGGATTTAGAGCAAAAGGGCTCGATCAAACATAGGACGGGCAAAAAAATATATAGTGACCATCGATCTCTGGAGGAGCCTTTTTCTGTTCCATATATTATTCTCACATTCACTTGCTTTAAGGATAAACAATGATTTTATTAGACAAGAGTGCCCCCCGTCCCTCCAAAAATATGAAAAACAAAAAGAAGGGCAATCCAATAGGACTGAATAGGAGAAATAGAGCACCACAACAAGACAGTATTAGGATGTGCAGGAGACAAACCTCCATTTCATCAGAATGCATCCGAACCAGACGAGGAACCTGTGATCAGATAAGAATGATCAGAATCCTTGAGCTAACATATCTATCCAACCTTCATGAGAGCTTCCTGTATATACGGGAAAAATGGAAAGCACAATCACACAATCCTAACGACCGATTCATGAACTATGGCTTTTTTTAATCCCACTACACGAGTACATCTCGCCAACAGACCAACACTCTCAATTTTGAATGTACAAGAACCATATAAAACAAAGAAAGAATTGTACTTTGCAAACTCTGATAAAAAGAATGAAGAATAATTGGTATCATATAATTAGTTTTATCCGACCAAATGAAGAACCATATGAGGTCTTACTTTGATCTTCTTGCCGGTGTTTATGTTGACCATATAATCTCCCTTCCGAATGACACCTTCATAGATCCTGTACAGAAATAGGAGTTAGCAGAAGAATCCAACCACCCAGTAGTAGCATTGATGCAACAGAACAATCAAATAACTGCATCATAAGAGCATCCGGCAGAGCAGCACCTTCATATATGAATGCACATGCATATATATCATCAGTAATACTCCCTCCATCCCAAATTAATTGTCCTAATTACATTATTGGTCTGTCCCAAATTAATTGTCTCGTTTCTAAATAGAGTAACTATTTATGTTTAGTTTTCCAACTTTACCCTTACCTCCAACCACTCATTTAATACTCCTAATTAACTAAAATTGCAACTTCACCAATACAAGTTAAGAGGTGATTGGCTAGTTGACAAGAATTAATTAGGGACCGGGCATTATAGACTTTGAAGCTTAGTTTGCAATATAATCTATCAAAACCTTAATACCCACGCTTTTTTCAATTAGGACGATTATTGGGACGAAATGAGTACCTTAAATATGTTAATTGACCAAAACGACCTTCCTCCAGCTTGAAAGCCAAAGCAACTAATGGTCCTGATGGGTTACCAGATAACATGATCTATCAACAGAAACGGTAAATAAAAATATCAGTTTGTAATAACTATTGCGAGCAGAATGGTAACAGGAAAGAATTCAACATTATTACTACCTTCTCTTCATTCTTTGTTTGATCAAGTGCATAATTACAAACTTCTGTTGGACAAGGCAAATAACTAAGAACACCGTCAAGAAGTGGTTGAACTCCCTGTTGACAAAGAAATTTGCAGGAATGAAGGTCACAATTACGAGTTTGGAAGAAAAATAAATTATGTTATCAAGCCATCCTGATATTTCTGTATCAGGAAAATGAAATGCAAAACTCTATCTCATAGGGAAACATTAACGAATCAGAGAAGTAGATATGTGGAGATAAAACTCCAAGAACACCAAATTAGAAGGAAAGTAAAGGCCTATACATGCCTTTTATGAAGTAAAGCATTCAACAAAAAGCTTTTACCTAGCGGAAGAGGGGAGAATATGCACCAAAGAGAACATGATTTGAAGAATTGGAACTTTCCAAAACATTGACTTGAAAGTGATTATGGTGTACCTCATAATACTTATTACTAGAAAACTAAACAGCAGAGACAACCGAGAACTGAACACGTAAGGGACGCTTTAGATTCTTTATTCTGTATAATGTATATGAAAACGGAAGGCAAGCAAAAGCTAAGTATAAGGTGCAAAGCCATACCTTGTTTTTAAATGCACTACCCATGAATACAGGAATAAATTTTTGAGCTATGGTAGCCCTCCTGATTGCCTCCTGCAAAATGACCAATGCAAAGGTATAAAGCAAAACTGAATCAGGGATATCACTCGAAACCATCACTTTCGCACAAAACATAACAAGAAAGAACAAGTGTTTCCCAGTCCAGTCATAAATGCAACAAAACAAAAAGCTTGATCCTCAAGATGCAAAAAAATGATGGGGAAAAGAGAAAGAAGATGAAAAAGGAGCACCTATACAATGTGTATTAATATATTTCATAGTTTAGACCAATGAATCGCTTGACAAAAACTTCTCCAATAATTTTATCTAGGTTGGAAGCATCACATCAAATCAATACATTACTGCTGTTACGTTTGTATAGAATGTTATATGATGGATGTTGCTCTTATTTAGCAGTTAGCACCCAAAAAAATGAAGGATGTTACTCTTATCACCCACCGAGAAAAACACAAACGAGGGAGGCTCATAATAAAAACAACTCATCAGGTTATCTAGGAAAGGGTTACATCGACAGACCTCAAGATTAGCGGATGATATAGGTTCGTCGTTGATATATGCTTCAGCAAGTTCTTCATCCACTTCGGAAATTGCTTCAATGAGTTCCTTCCGCTTCTGTGTGACTAAATCTGAGATGTTAGCAGGAATTTCTTCAGTGACCACTTCATCCCTGCAACCAGACAAAATAAGAAACAATCAATAACCAGATGGCTTAAAGTAACCAGAATGTAAAATCTAATTAATAATGCTATGTAAAGAATCATACCCGCTGGCACCGTGAAAATAGTAAGCTTTTAATTGCACAAGATCAACAAGACCCTGAAATTCATCTTCCAACCCAATTGGAACTTGAACAGCAGCACTATGGTGTCGAAGCTTGGTTCTTGCCTACAATTATTAGAGAAAAATGGAGAATTAGTTGCCCATCCTCGAGTATTTCAATCTTGAACCCATTTCTAAATAATCATATTTAACAATAATACCAACTAGACCACATCCACGTCGGATGTTCTCAGAAGGAGGAAATATAGAAAAAGAAAAGGTACATATATATTCATTGAGAATATAGGATAGCCATTTCTTTAATGAGTTGCAGAGGATCACTAGCAACTCTATAACACACAGACAATAGTATGCAATAACCAACCATGGATATCTGGAAACTTTCACTTTCCTAGTAACCTCACAAAAGGTTTCATAATTACACAAACTGTACAAAATGAAATTATAAGACATCCAGCTGAATTTTTTTCTTATATTATATAAAATTGCCTAGGTTGTAACTTTACCCCACTTAAACTTTCCAAGATTTTATTACTCAAGTTAAAGGATAGGAGATCATTTTCATGGAACAAATAACAAGATTTCTAAAAATCAATCATCATTAACAAGAATCGCTAGCATAGAAGACCTACGTAATTTCATAATGAAGATGAGAAGCATGTAAAATTACCAGAAACCCAGAAGAGGCGTGACCACAGTGTATAATAGCCTAACTTATTTGAAGCAAAGAAGTTCGTCAAAAACTTTTTCGAACTCAAATAGATCAATTGAAAAAACTCTCTAGCAACTTATATGATCATATTGGAGAAAAAACTAGCAAATCGCCAATCCAAACTGTGAGAAATAGTAATACTTCCTAACTTTCCTACCCGTGCATTATTTTTAGGAAAACAATGAGGACTAAGATATAGCATGACACATAAAATTCAGACATTAATTGATCTTGGACATAATAGGAATACTATACAAAGAAACAGTAATTGAAGAATTAGATAATGTATAATATAGATACCTCTCTCTCTCTCTCCACACCCAAAATTGATCTTCAGAACTAGTCAAAAGTAAAATCTAAAGAGTTTACTAGGAAACCAACAAACCTGATCAAGAACTTTCCAAGGATCTGCACCCATTCGATCTAGTTTATTGATGAATGCAAGTCTTGGAACTTCATATCTTCTCATTTGCCTGTCAACAGTAATTGACTGACTCTGTACACCACCAACACTGCAGAGTACAAGAATGGCACCATCGAGGACACGTAAAGCTCTCTCAACCTCAATGGTGAAATCAACATGACCAGGCGTGTCAATAATATTCACCTAACAAAAACACATGAAACAAAAATAAAAGATAAGAGTAATAAACATAATCAAAGAAACATGTAACCAACATTTCTACCATCCAAGTTCCAGTAAAAAATTAAACCTTAGAATGCTCAGAATGAAACCAACATTTCTACCATCGATAAATTTAACTCTATATGTAATTCTAAATCCACCAAAGACCACCTTCAGGATGGATAAATTTGTGTAGATATAAAAAAGACTATCCCCGGAAGAAAAGAACTTTACTTTTTTCCATCTTTTCCAGTTCATTATGTATTTCATTTTTGTCATGGAAAATCAAACAACTACAGACTACAGTGCAGTCGCAACTCGCACCCAACATTTTCCAGAATGCCAGATTTTCTATAGTCAACATTACATTTTTTCCTGAAATGTTACATTTCACCCATCAAAATTTTGAAGTTCCCCATCAACATATAAGTTCTAATTTCGCCCTAAAAAAAGGTCATACCCAGTGCACGAAGCTCCCGCATCAGCAGGGTCTTGAAATGTCCCATGTACGCAGTCTTATCCTTATTTTTCACAAAGATGTTGTTTACAAGGTTTGAACCCGTGAACTAGCTGATAACAAGTAAACAGAAATGAAATACGAAACTTGGAATTAAATTCTTATACCTTCCTGGTGAACCATTTCCAGCAAATGCAACTTCAAAGCTCTGAGGCGCAGTTTCGAGGCCAAAACATGAGCAATAACCAGATAAGAAACCCGGGAATGCTTAAATCCGAAGTCATTTTTCAAGAGGTAAAAGAAATCAAGCGCCGCCTCCAAATCTTCCACAAGCAATTTCTCAATTATCTCATCAAATTCAGACGAATCCAATCCAGAAACAAGGGCTTTAAAGTCAGGTTCACGTCCAATAGACCTAGCAAAACCCCTCCGGTAACTAGAACCGCCGTTCTTTAATAGGCGAGTTAGGATCAGTGAAACGGTGTCTTCTTTGTGTGCCGATTCGTCCTCCCTGGAGTGGTCAACGGCGGCGACAGCGACGGAAATGGTGGATCTGGAGGGGAATAGTGATTTGATTAAGTGGGATTTCGATTTCAGAGGAAATTTAAGGATTAATCGTTTCATTTGCGAGTGTAAATTAGCATTATTAGAGTAGAAAAATGAAGGAGTGAAGCAGCTCCAATGGGGGGTTTAGGGTTTAACCGTTTAAAAAAGGAATAAAAAAACAGGGGAAGGAAGGAAAGGGTGTCAGGGTTTAAGTGGGCAGTTAGTTCTTTGAGTTTATTGCATTAAACTATTTC
>JAOWBF010000039.1:2471391-2487948 GCA_028566175.1 Vinca major
GTACATAGTTGGGAAAAAGTTAAAGAGATTTGGTTCAATGGAGCAAGAATCTCTGCCCTGGCCAGATACCAGAGTTCAATGTCAGTTCAGATCTTATGTAATACTATTTATGACATTTTATTTATAAAAATATTCATTTGTATATCCTAAATTAAGATAAACTATATGATTAAATCGATAAATTCAAAGTAATTAAGAATGTTAGAAGAAGTGTCACAAATATACGGTAGATAATCGTCTGCTCCCGTTCTGTATTCTCAAGAATAAATATTTGTCACGTATATTTTTTTCCTGGTGGATTCTCACTATTTTTTTAGGTTATAATTTTTTAATTAAAAATTTAATACATATTATTTTTATATTGGTAAGACAAAGGAAGGGACAGTGAATGAGATAGAAGATTCTTAACCCAAATATATGGGTGTGTGGTTCCACATCGGCTTCGTGCGAAATCCACTTTCTCTTGTTAAAAAGAAAAAGTAATTGGGAAAAGACAAAGAAAAGAATCAAAAAAAAATTGACTGGTTTCCGTTGCAAACGCCGTTTGTCTGTTACACGTGACAATCATCCCTCTCCCTCATTTATTTATTTATTTTTGCTAACGGCTACTGATGACAAGCCATCAAGAAAAGCGAAGAAAATTCCACCTCAACAAAATTCAATCAGTTTTTTTAATCTCTCTCCTCCTCCTCCCGCCGCCACCACCACCACCAAACTCTCCGCCGCGTACTTTCTCATCACCACCGCAGCGCCACCACCTTCACCTGCATGCTCAAGGTAAAACAAATTGAAAACTCACTACTTCAAGTTTTATGATGAATTCAACCCGTCAGATTATCGATTCCCTAACCTCTCACCTCTCTCTATACAATTCGAATTCTTCCCCAAAAAACCCAAATGCTAACCCTAGATCATCAATACTCAAATGGTTCAATTCTCTCTCAATTCATCAACGCCAAGCTCACCTCACCATTGTTGATTTCAAATTCACCCAAATTCTCCTTCAAATGATCGAAAAGCTCGAAAAAACAAAGGGCAGCCATGGCTTCTTCATTGTTCTACCTGATATCCCTAATTCGGCTTCATCATCAGACAGTAGTAGTAGCAGTAGTCTTATCCCCAGCATCTGTTTCCGTAAGTCAAATGGATTGTTGTCCAGAGTGGCCGAGTTGAATGAGTCGAAACGTTTGATTCGGGAGTCAACCAGGTTGTTAAGCTCTAAAGAAGGTGAATATGTTGAGAAATTTGAGATGTTAGGGCATATTAGTTGTGTTGATTCGATGACGGTAACTGAGGAATTTGTAGAAAATGTGGATAGGTTTGTGAAGATAATGGATGGGGTGTCTAGTGGGGAGTTTCTAAGAGGGGAAGAGAATGGAGGGTTGGGAGTTGATTGGGTGGAAATGGAGTGGTTGAAGGGAAAGGGATATTATAGCATGGAGGCATTTGTGGCGAATAGGTTGGAGGTAGCTTTGAGGTTGGCTTGGTTGAATAATTGTAGTAATAGCGGCAAGAAAAGAGGTGTGAAATTGAAAGAAAAGATGAACGGTGCAGGGATTGCTGCTAATGTGTTTTGGAGAAAGAAAGGTTGTTTGGATTGGTGGGGTAAATTGGATAAGGAAATGAAGAAGAAAATGTTTAGGATTGTAGTGCGGAGAGCCGCAAAGTGTCTGGTAATTTTCCCGGAAACTTCTTCTTATATAATTGAAGCATAATTTATTCAGTTGCAAGTTCTAAATATTTTTTGTTTCTATTTCGGTGAAATCTTATTAAACTTCGTTTACTTGCATTCATTTGTGGATTGTGATGAGGTTGCAGTTTACCTTTTGCTGCATTTTCGTCAGAGATTCTTCTTTGGAGTGGGATATGATATACCATTATACTCTGCTTTTCTGTACTCTCTGGAATGGCATTCTTAGGCTGTTAATTGGGAAGAAAATTGACCTAGCAAGGAGCCTAAACTCCATATTTGAAAGAGTTGGAAACTACTGAACCAGTGCTTCAGCATTCTCTCCAGGAAATTGCCTCAGGAGATGTCAATGCTTACTATTGGACTCGTTTAGGGTATTTCTGACTAAAATCTGTAATGGTAGAGTGCAAGAGGAAATTAATAAAGTTCCCAATTCACGAGAGTTTCAGGCAGATTGTTGTTCGTGTTGCATTTATTTATTTTCTATTGGTCCTCCAAACTGCATAATCACGTGCTGTAATTAGCTTGCTTTTCTATTGTTTGTGCTCATATATATGGCATTCTATTTTAGTTTAATTTTCTGGATTATTAGTTCTATCAAATGCTTGTACCTTTTCTTTTAAAAGTTGGACATGATATCTGATCATTGTAACTCTCAGGCTGCAGAAACTTTTAAGGAGAAAAATATCTCAAAAGATAAGATGTGCATGCGATCATTGAGACACAATGACATTTTTACATGTCAGGAAAATGCTGTAAGTTTCCGACCCCCTGATTCAGAGGTTGGATGCTCTACTGCTGATGTATCAATTTCTGGATATCCCTCTTCATTACGCTCTGTCTTAAGCAGTTTGATTCTTCTTCAAGATATTTCTTCTATGTTGTTAGCCTGTCAGGATATTGAACTCGATGAAGGGAAAATATTTTTTAGCTCATTGGATGCTGTTAATACCACCTCTGACTGTATATTAAGAAAGTTGCGGGAATTACTCATGGTGGTTTCACTTGATTGCACAAAATTTGAGCTTCTTGGAGAAGGAAGTGAAAATCCTTCCACAAAGAAACCCAAGGAGAAACTTGGTAGAAATGAGGCTAAGAAAAAGGGAAAGAATCGCAATGTGAAAAGGTCAAAGACTATGACTAGGTCTTCTGAAGATGATCCCAAGCTTGTTAAAGGGACCAAGGTACTGTTACATAATTGCAACCTCCCTTTTAGAAAGCCCATGAATATGGATACATTGTTTTATATCATATAATCCTGATTGTATTGAAGCATATTCCAGGGCATTGGTAACGGATTCTTGGGTAGCAAAAGTGAAGATGCTAGCCAGTCAAGTGGAGGGGCTGATAAAATTCAGGAGAAGGATCCATGCAGTGGACCTCTTCCATCAGCAGTTCAAATGGTTGTATTGTATTTTCCATCTCATACAAATCATATGCCATATTGATGACGTGAATGATTTATAACAAATTGGCTCTTTCCAGGAAAGCTGTAGAGGGTTAAATAATGGAAACACTCAAAATGCTCACAGGAAGAGCAGAAGAGAAAGAAATAAGCTTAAAAGTTCAAGCTCTCAGAGGTTGGTAGAAGTTGAAAGTTTTCAGACAAGAGAGGAGAATCTGGCCTCTATCTCCATCCATTCTGGGAATGAGGCTCCAAAGTCTGAGCGGATAGCTGAATGTTCAGCTGTTAAGAATGTATCAGATAGTAAGGCAGCTGGAAATGACAAACATGAACAAAGTTCAAAAGACTGTGGGTCTACATCTGAAGGCATTAACCTTCCTCTTTTGAAGGACTTCAAGAGCACAGGCATGGTGGAGGTAACTAATGAAGAAGCTCCAGGAGTTCAATCTGTAAAACATGAAATGGATCCTTCTGCTACTCCCGAGATATCATCCGTAATTCTTGATGATGATCTTGATACGAGTAGCAGAAGTATAAATTCTGACCTGCGGAAAGAAGCGGATGCAAAATTGGAGAAACTAGACAAAGATAGGGATTTAGGAAAAAAAGTAGTTCCCATTCACGAGCAAGGAAGTATTGGTCTTTATGACATTGGCATTGTGAATTCTTCTGTGTATCTTTCTTACGAATGGCCAAGTGCACATCCTTTCCAGGTTGCACCTTGTAATTCACATCTTCCAGCTGCTACTGATCGATTGCATCTGGATGTTGGTCATAATTGGAAAAATCGTTTTCATCAATCCTTTGTACCAACAGTACATCGTATGAGAAATCCTCCAGTTGAAAGTGGGTACAGTGGTATTATGTCTCGGCCATTACCGATGAGCTTAGATTGGCCTCCAGTGGTACGTGGCGTGAACGGTCTAGCTCCATCAGTTGCTTGTAACTATGGCTCTGGGTTTATCTCTAGGAGACAATCTGGTTATCAGCAGGGCTTCGCTGCCCCAAGCATACAGCGGAATTTGGTTGCCGCTGATGATGATAGAGTGTATGCTAATGATTTCATGGATTTTTCTGATCATCCAAATTCACAGGAAGTGACTGATGAGCATGAAAATCACTACATGTCTGAAGAAGAGTTGGAGCTACATGCAGTTTCTGGAATGGATTACAACCAGTACTTTGGTGGCGGTGTAATGTACTGGAATCCTTCTGATTATCCAGGGAGTAACTTTTCACGTCCTCCTTCTCTTAGTTCAGACGACAGCTCATGGGCTTGGCGTGAAGCAGACATGAATCGAGCTGTTGATGATATGGTTGCCTTTTCTTCTTCCTATAGTACAAATGGGTTGACTTCTCCATCTGCTGCTTCTTTCTGCTCTCCTTTTGATCCTCTAGGCACAGGACACCAGGCTGTGGGGTATGTGCTATCTGAAAGTGAGATAAGTGGCAAAGTTCTGCATTCCTCATCAACAACCGATGCAGTTACAGATGAAAATGCATCGGGGGCTTTGTCCACTTTGTCTTGTGATGGTGAAGCAAAGACTGGAGATTCGCTTCCATACCCTATTTTGCGGCCAATTATCATACCAAATATGTCGAGAGAAAGATCAAGATCAAATTTCAAGCATAGTCATGAACGTAAAAGCCCCTGCGTTCCCCCTAATGGTAGGGAACAACCTCGGATTAAGAGGCCACCTTCACCTGTTGTCCTCTGTGTTCCACATGCTCCACGGCCTCCTCCTCCCTCTCCTGTTGGCAACTCCAGGAAACATAGGGGCTTTCCAACTGTTCGGTCAGGTAGCTCTAGCCCACGCCATTGGGGTGTCAAAGGTTGGTCCCATGATGGAATTAACTTCGAAGAAGATTGTATACGTATGGATGGTAGTGAAGTTGTTTGGCCTTCTTGGAGGAATAAAAGCCTTTCAGCTCATAAGTTGACCCAGCCTGTGCCAGGAGCTCTGTTGCAGGATCGCCTGATTGCAATTTCTCAGCTAGCTCGTGATCAGGAACATGTAAATATTTCAATTATTAAATGAATAGTGTCAGCGGTTTGAAATGGTTCTCTTTTTCATCTCATTTTAGTTTTGGCTGAAAACTTGTCTCTCTTTCCCCCAGCCAGACGTTGCACTTCCTCTGCAACCACCAGAATTATTCAACTCTTCCAACAAAGAATTTCTTCCCGTGATTCATAGCATACTTCATGATGAGATTGACTCTTTCTGCAAGCAGGTACGTGCTCTGCTGACAGTGAAATTTTCATTGAATTCTCCCAAGTATAACTGTTAACATTACCTTTATGCTTGACGATCCAATAATCTCTGATTTATTCATATTCTATGATGGTGTCCAAGGTTGCTACTGAGAATCTTACAAGGAAACCTTACATTAACTGGGCTGTCAAACGTGTTACACGGTCTCTCCAAGTCTTATGGCCTCGCTCTCGGACAAATGTTTTTGGCTCCAATGCAACTGGCTTGTCCCTTCCATCAAGTGATGTAGATCTTGTGGTTTGCCTTCCCCCAGTGAGGAATTTGGTGAGAAAATTTTAATGTGGATTTTGCTTCCTTTCTCTCCTTCGTTTCACTTTCTTTGGATCATTTAAAGAAAATAAGGGTTACCTGTTGGCATCCATTTGTAGGAACCTATAAAAGAAGCCGGAATCTTGGAGGGACGTAATGGAATTAAAGAAACTTGCCTACAGGTATGCAGATTTTGAAGAAGTTGTCTCAAACTTTTTTGAAGAAATTGATATTTTCATGGAGCAGCAGTTTTTAATCTCAGGCATCCATAAGAAAACAAGAGGCACAATTTATTTTGGTGTTATGTACTTGCATTGATTATTACCCACTTTGTGCAGCTGTTCCTATATTGGCAATGAATAGTTAATATCATTGTGTTTATTTTGCTAATTAGAATAGCTTGAGATTATTTTGGAATGCAGTTGACACGTATGTTTATAATGTACAGCATGCTGCTAGATATCTTGCCAACCAGGAATGGGTTAAAAGTGACTCTCTCAAGATTGTGGAAAATACTGCGGTAATTCTTGGGTTTTCGAGCTGTCTCCTTTTCTATTCTTCTTTGGGCTCCTTTCAGGTCATCCTATCGTCTTCCTGTTTCTTTCTCATCCCTTTTACCTTGTTTTGTATTTATTTTAGATTCCTATTATCATGCTTGTGGTGGAAGTCCCTCCTGATCTCATTGCATCTACTGCATCTGATGTACAAGCATCAAAAATAGAATCAGTTCAGGGTGATGATCCTGTTGGATCAGAAAGCTATGTTTCAGAAAAGTACAGTAAGATGAAAAACAAAGTTGGGAAGGATGTAAACTCGGTTCGCCTGGACATTAGCTTCAAGTCCCCATCACATACAGGGCTTCAAACTACAGGACTGGTGTGTATTTATCAGGAATCTCTGCATTTTTGTTAATACACTTTATTTTTTCGCAATCATTCCATTCTGCCGCCGTGTCCTGAACTTCTGAAATGCTTTCAAGAACTGAGATCATTTTGGAAAGCTTGAATTATTTTATTGTGGATGGTTTTGAGTCGATGAGTTGTTTCTCTATATACTTCAGTTTCAGTGGTTCTTTTGCCAGTGTTGCCTTGTACTGAAATTCTCAAATGTTTTCAAGACCTGAGAACTTTTTGGAAAGCATGAATTGTTTTTCTTGTGGATGGCAAGTTTTTCCTCAAGATACTTTAATTTCAGTGGTTATTTAACTTCAAATGTTTCACTTCATGACTTTTTTCGTGTCATCATGGAGTGTTCTCTGTAGTCTAGTTTTAGTTTCACTCTCATATACTCCTTTGCAGCTTTTTATGGTTCTTCTACGCCCATTCTGTTTTGGGCCTGGTTTCTACATAAAGTGGGTTGTCTGGGTTTCTGAGATTGTTTGAATTTTCATCACCATGTTGATTCATCTGATTCAGGTCAAAGAACTTACGGAACAATTTCCTGCTGCTACACCTCTCTTATTGGTGCTGAAGAAGTTCTTGGCAGATCGTAGCCTGGACCAATCATATTCGGGTGGTTTAAGTTCGTACTGTTTGGTAAGTGTCTCTGCAATATGAAAATATTCTGGGTGGAATTTCTTTTAAACAAGAATATCACTTGTTCTTTCTTACTAGAAATCCATAACTTTCTGTTGTTTAATATTTTCATTGGAATGTATGGGACAGTTGTCGATTTATGATGGGTTATGGAAATTGGCACTCTAATCTGCTGCTTAAAGCTTTCAAACTTCTGTATGAGGAAGATTTTTCCTCCATTCACCCATTCCTAAGCTAGTTTGTTTCCAAGGAATGGAAATAAAGCAATAGCTATCTAGTATCTTGACATAAGAAGCCTAGTAATGATAGGGAAAGATCACCCATTCTCATGTTTGGATGTAAATGAGTGGAATGCAATCATAGTTCTGCTGTGATAAATATGTTTTTAAAAGATAATGAACAAAGCGGCAGATGATTATTTGTATTACACAAAACTTCTTATAATGTTGAATTTTGGTCCATTAGGTTTGTACTGGACCATTATTGGTCTTCTTCTTTGGTGTATGTGTGTGGATGGAAATTTAAGTTTTATTAACATTAGAAAAGCTTTACAAGTATACAAAGAAATCAACGGTTGGAAATACAATGACACACGCCTACTCTATGAGCTAACGACCAGCTTTCCTAAAGGTTTGGAATACAAATAGCCATAAAAACTTGAGGATCTGAAGCAGAAGAAGAAAATGGACTGTGAATTATGTTCCTGCGACAAGTAATACAAAGCAATAAAGAGAACTAGTTTACATAGCTAACAATTTTGGAAGACTGAAACTATTAATGTAACTCATCTAAAATGTGTATCCAGTTTCTTATGACAACTGTAGGAAACATACCCCGTTACACTGATCTCCACAATGGTCTTTGCTCGTTGAACCTTGATACACTGGATCTGCTATTGCACTTGCCAACTTTTCTCTAATTTTGGTCTTCGCCATATAGGTTCTATTGATAATACGTTTTCTGCAGCATGAGCATCACCTTGGGCGGCCTATTAATCAGGTATAGCTGTTAGTTTTATTTCTCCTACAGATTCAGTTTTATTCTTGATAATGGAATTCCAAAAAGTTCTTTCAAATTTCTTCATCTGAAAATTTACCCCCACCATCATGTTACATTGCTTTAGCATGTCTTTACCTGGCCTTGTATACTATCTCAAACAGTTACCACTTTGTCTTGGTTTATGTCAATGAGTCAATATGTCAGGATACTCTTAAGGTCTGTATATACATGCATCATATTGGTTCTGATAGATCTATTTGGTCTTTCTGAGAACGAATTACGCCTCTTGTTTTGGTGTAAAGAGAATAAGCAGTGTATTGTTTTATGCCTTAACTCATTGCAATTTGAAGAAATACAGCCTATTTAGGTTTAAGTAGTCAACGGTAATCTTGATAATTTTCTAACTTAGCTGCACTCCCTCCATCCAAAACTGAATGCCTCATTTTGATTTGGCGCAAAAATTAAGGAGAGTAGTTTGACTATAAATTACCACCATATCCATATTAATTAAGGATGTTAGTGGTAGGACTCGTGTGAGTGGAACTTATATTCCTTAAATGAAGGAGGTTAGTTACAGACGTTTATATAGTAAATATGTTTATCTAACGAAAGTGGTCATTCATTTTTGGACAACCTTAAGTATAAACGTGAACACTCAATTTTGGATGGTGGGAGTGTTTTCCTATGACACTTTTCACTTGTCATCCTATTGAGCAACCCTTTTCTCCTTTTTACTTTTTGGTTTGAATTCTAAAGCTGGAATTTGTGAAATAAGTATGTATAAGATTTGTCATTAGGGCTTGTCGACCTATTTTTGTGCTTTAAGCTCCACATACTGTGTAGTCAATGTGCCAAAATCCTTTAGTAGGCTTTATCAGATATTGAAATCTTGATAGGCTGTGGGCAATGAACGTATGCATGTCTTACTCTGCAGCATTAATTGCTGGGTCCTTTACTTCTATTGCATCATACAGTCCTATTATTTTCTTACTTGTTTTACAATCATTTATTGAGGAAGATACTTCAAATTCTATTGTATAAGTTTTGCGGTCTAATGTTTAAAGTTACTAACGCCGCTTCTACTTGCTTATATTTGGTCTTGTAGAATTTTGGAAGTCTCCTCATGGACTTTCTCTACTTCTTTGGGTGAGTTAAAAATTATAACCGAACTGCTCTTTTCGTGTAATTGATTATTGTGTGGTTTCCTTAAGATTGCAGAAGGGTTTAGTACATATACATGATTTTAACTGAATGTTATCGTGTTCCGTACTTTTACTGTATGAACAAGATGCTCAATATTGTTCCTGATTAAGAATTCACCAATCTAGGAATGTATTTGATCCTCGCCAGACGCGTGTCTCTGTTCAGGGTAGTGGCATATATATAAATAGGGAGCAAGGATACAGGTAAACAGTAGCATCCTGTTGATTTCTTCACTGGAATGCTTTTTCACTTCATCTTATTCATGATGATTGAATACTCAATTTTCAGCATTGATCCTATCTATATTGACGATCCTCTTTTCCCAACAAATAATGTGGGGAGGAATTGCTTTCGCATCCATCAATGTATCAAGGTAAGCTGATATGCGGAGTTTGAACATTTATTTTCTTTTTTGTTTCCTTACGTTTTCGTAATATCTCCAATCTCCATATCTTTGACATAATTCTTCAAAAACTAATTGCATCTTGTTGCCTGCTAACTGCCCTGCCATATGAGATTCTTTTAGTTTGTCAGTTTGTACTAAGACTACTAGTTTGTTTGCTGTGAGTCATGCATATCAATTCTGTCCATGATCGCATGACTTTTTAATCAAATGGAACTAATACCACGTCTTATATAAATAGTTAACACCTAAACTACGCAATTCTAACATAGTTCATTAATGCTAGTACGCCTTTTTTGCAGTTGTGGTTGCTCATAATGATCCTTCACTTTAAGTGTAAAGTCTACTATAACATATTGTTCTTTTTATTAACGTTTTTATTCAATTTATTTTGAAAAATTTTGCTATCCAAAATTGCATCTCAATCTTCCCACCAAAGTATTGCTCCTATCTTTCAGACGTATAGGAATGCTGGTGTCCCAGACTTTTTTTCCCCTTATCTAGGTGTACTAACAGTCTGTCTCAACTATTTGTGACAATTGCTAGTAGGACCTAACATGCTAATTTTTGGTACAGGCTTTTGCTGATGCTTATTCCACTCTGGAAAGTGTGCTGACCTCTCTTCCAAACAATGATGACTTAAACAGCAGGCCCACGTGTAAACTGCTCTCGAAAATTATTCCAAGTGTTGGTCATATTTCAGAGGCATCATAACTATCAGAAGAGAATTATTATACTAAAAAGGTATAATTAACTCTTAATGTGATTCGAAATTGATTGAAGTAGTCGTGTTTACTGCCTTTGTAGTTTTTAAGTTGTATTTTATCTAATACTCTGCTTCTTTTTCAAGATCATCAAACACTAATGGGAGTATTATGCCCCCTGATCTGGAGGGTTTAAGATTCCGATCCCAATGATGTGAACAGCAAACTTGCCTCCTTAAAACCAAAACAAAGTTGGCCTGACCTATGAGGCTATGCAGCATTGGTTGGTACTAATGTGGTTCTTGCAAACAAAATCAGTTGGCTAAAATTCTCTTTCTGGGTGAAGCATGGTATTCCTTCCAGCAAGATAAAGTGACCATTTTGCCCATTTTGATAATGTTATCAAGTTGGAGCTTGTCATAGAAACACACGAGCTACATCTCAAGGAAGGCTAGCGCAGTTGGCAAGTACTTCGTACTCAAAACAATAGGTCTTGGGTTCAACACGCTGCCCCGGTAATAAAAAAAAATTAAGACAAAATCGTAAGTACCACATCAATATGTGCAACTTCATACTCTTCCCTTCGTTGACCACTTTGTGTTCTCCAAATTTCAGGAAGCTTTGATCAACCATTGTGACAATTGGAGTGACTGCAAAGATATGGACGAAGTGACTGCAAAGATATGGACGAAGTGACTGGGGACAACAACTTTAATCGTACAAGAGCGAAATGCGTTGAGGATTGAAGGGGTTGTTTCAATACTAGGTAATCCGATTATCTGCCAGCCGGAAAGATAATTACTCCGGTGGGAAGACCACTTGATCCGGCGACACATCAGGAGAAGGGGAACCAGCAACACAGATGAAGTGATCATAATGATACCAATGAGAGGGGTGTTCAATTCCCAAGCACAACCAGTCCAGCAAAATCTCAAGGCCAGGGCCTGCAGGAGGTGTTAGTCGGACACGACGATATTCTTACAGCAAGCTTGACTGACCCATCTCCTTAGTTTTTTTTTAATGAATATGTTTGTTTTGGAATTGCCGAGAGGCATGGGTCAAACAAATTCAAGATACATATGTTAGATATGGTAAGGAACCTTACACCTTGTATTCTAGGATTGGTAGAAACCAGAGCAGACGTACTCAGTTTGACAAGATCGAGTTAATTCTAAGTCAAGTCTGGAAATTACTTGATCGGTGTGATGTGAGAGGACTCGTATAGAAAAATTAGATAGGCTAACCTTTGGAGGGTCTTTTTTTTTTTTTTTTGCACATGAGATGCAGATTTTTTTTTTGTAGCACATTGTAAAAACCCTTTTGTATATTTCTTTTACTCAAGATGGAAATACAACCATTTACCAAAAAATAAAAGGAAATATAACCGGATACCATTTCAACGTAAAAAATTAAAAAAATCGATGAATTTCTATTGAAATCCGACCGACTGATATTAACATGACATACAAATGTCAGAAAATGTCAGGAAGTAGCGGATTGAAATGATAGTGGCAAGGAAGAGACCAAGCAAGAGGCATTCCGTTCTATACTTGCTTGTGAGTGAGAATCCTTGTTCCACATTCCTCTACAGGAACAAGAGCGGATCGAGCTGACAAAGAGAAGGGTTTGGCTGTTGCTATCGAGACATGAAACTTTGATCGAGATGGAGATGCTCCTGTGTCAGTTACTAGTCCACATGTACCAAACGAAGGAAAGTTTCCAGATCAGATTGACTGTGGAGAGGTAGCAGATCAAGGTTGGACGGATACGGGAATGCCAAGGAATAGATGGTTGTGAATAAACCAGTGCACCGGGTCAACTTCACTCGGTCTTTCCGCCTTACAACACTGAGAACAATGAACAGACCTGGCGGATTCATAAAGTCAAGCTGAAAAACGTGATAGACGTGCGTACTCGCGCGCTACGGTTTAAGCCCTTCCCCACCGCCCCTGCCTGCTTAGCGCGCTGTTCTCGCACGCTTAGGGCAGTTTTCGCGCTGTTTTATTGCTAAATACGTTCAATCAATGTTTTCGTTCAGCTAGTTCCTATGTGTGTATATTATGTAACTGTTCTTCCCCTTCACAAAGCTTAGCTAAATGGCCTGCCTCCCTTCACGTGCAGGAATGGATCTTAGCCAAACGGTGACCGGCTTAGGCGCGGCTTGCGCGAAAGCACTTTTGGCGCAGGTTCCTCGATCTCTGTTCTTGCTCGTGAAAAGCAGCATCCAATGTCGCCTTGCTTGAGGGCGAAGTGCTTGTCGCTCGTCAAGCTCGTATTGGATCTTAGCCCGTCAGGTTACCGACCTTTATAAGGCCATACTGGACCCCCCTTTCTCGATGCCAATCTCGCACTTGACTCGAAATACGTACCATAGATCAAGGAAGATTTGAACCCCATTATTCAAAACAAAAGAAAGGACTAGCATAGCTGGATGGGATGGGCAATAAGCACCAAATGAAGAAAGAAAATGAGTTAGGTCAGGATTAAGAAATAACCGGTAGTAAGGTAAGCTGGGAAACTGCCGTTAATGGCTTTCCTTGCTCGTACTGGGAATGCTGTCTTTAGTCGGTTACCTGCCTCCCACTGCCAATTGTCTCGGTCATTCGGTCAGCTACTATTTATCTATAAAGGAAGCGCTTCCCCCCCATAGGCTCGAGACTGCTTTGCCTGCTCTCGGGCTATCACCTTTTTTAATAAAAAGCCCAGTTTTGGTTGTGCTCTCTTTGGACGTCTACTTAGCGTAATCACGAAGAGCTTAGCTTTTCCTTCGAGGAAAAGACTTGATCTGGCTAGTATAGAATTCTTACTGTTCGAAAAGTCTTTCTAAAACCAAGTCCCAAAGTGCTTGCTTTCACCCGGGTCAAGGTCAATCCGGTCTCCGTCTGGCAGTAGGTCGCCAAAGAAGTCAGTGAGAGCCCGGAAAGGTGGATTTCGTTGTCTGGATTTTATCCTATTCCTGTAACCGGCTTATAGTAAGTACAGTAGTCGTTCTTGGAGCCTAGCGAGCGAGACGAGAGGAAATTCGTGATAAGGAGAGTTGCTTTCGGCCTTCTTTTCTTCTTACAAGACCGAGGGCTTCAGACCGAGAATTCCACCTAGCCAACTTGGTGTCGAGCCAAGTCCCCTTCCGATTGCCCTTTTTGAAGTGAACGGCCGGAGAAAGCGCGTAGAAATAACCAAGTGAAGGTATTGGCTTTTTGGCCCTACTTTCCTTTCTTTGGCTTTCGTTGCGAAGAGACAAGTGGGGTCGAGAAAGGATCCGAACTCACTCTCTATCATTCCTATGTTGTTAGCTAGGAACGATGCATGAACAGCCCAAAGGCTAGCAAGGTAAGGAATCGAGCTCATTCACTACAGAGTGAGGAAGGGAAGAGGCCGTTAAGGATGAATGAATGCATTAGAGGGATTATTTTCTAGCCTAGTTCTTCCACATGAATACCATATGATAAAAAGAAAGACCGATTTACCTGTGTTAAGGATAGTGCACTAGAATCAATAGAATCAGAATCCGATGTGAAATAAGATAGTAATATAATTAGCTCTATGATATGATATGCAATGGCTTCAATGGAGTGAATGCTTGTACTCCTAGTTGTACTAGAATACCATATTAGAAGAAGGAAAGATATGATATAAGAAAGAAAGTTCAGAGTTTAGATGGAATGCTTGCTATCAGTGCATTAGATGTCCTAGTTGTCCAGTACCAATCTGCTTTCAAGGTTCAGTGTGCCTGTGCCTTCGTTCCTGTCATTCATCCAGTCTCTTGCAAGTGCTATCAAATCCTCTGTGAGTGAGGATACTCTTTATTTTCCTTATTATATATATCGTTCTTAGGATAGCCTATGGCTAGTTAAGAGAGACTTTCTTATATTCATACTATCGGTCAGTGCGAGTGTGAGTACGAGACGAGCCAAAGGTGCGTGCCAGGTTGAAAGTCTTGAATCCGCTCTTACTGGTCTCATATCCGTTGCTCGAGTGAAAGTGGGAATTTGGTAGGATTCTAGAATGCCTGCTTCTGGTTCTTAGACGAGGAAAACAATCCAATCAGTGCGGTCAGTCCTTTACTTCGGTCGTAGGTTGAAAACCTATTCCAGTCCTTAGCCCTTTTGTTTACCTTACTCAAGATCCACCAATCCGAATAGAATGAATGAGATATCCTTTCGTTTAAGAAGAACGAAAGAAGACGATTCCAATCTTAGAGTCTAAGGGACATTTCTTCTCGTGGATTCTGTGCATCCATTCTAAGATCGTACATTCAATTAAGAATGAAGTATGTGAGTCTTTATTTAGAATTTAGATTAGAGCGAGCTCTCTCAGTCCACTAGAAAGACAAGCCATACAGGGGGAAGCCATAGAGGCAAGTCTAAGTGCAGTTCCTATTGAGTAAGATTTCGCTAATATGGGCATTAGGGGATCCCTTTCATACTGATATACATATTGGCAGTTCAGTTCCTATAGCATCTGATTGTAGGCATCTTTCTTCTAGTCTCCTGCTCGTACATTAACAAGGGAAAGTTGTCCTTAAAAGAGCCAAGTCAGTATACTTGCCTTCTTTCACAACCGGGTCTGTAACAGCGGATTCTCTTCCTCCAAGCAGGAAAAGTATAGCGCAGAAAAGAAGTAATCAGGAAAGTCAGTCAGCTTGGTCAATACCTTTGAATCACGAAATCAAGCAAGAAAAGGAGCCGAGGGAACTGGTTCACCTCACTCTGCTCGCCCACCATGGAGTTATGAATGAAGCTCTTTCCCGCGCAGGCAATAGCACTACTTTGTCCCCAGCTTCTCAATGCCAACAAGAATAGGTAACTTGCTGAGCGGAACAAACGAATGAATGGGTAAAAGCTCTCGCCTGACCGGGGTAAAGAAGGGCCTACCTATTTTGAACTCCACCCCTCGGACTACTTTCCTTCCATACCCATAGGACCAAGGGCTCGTACCAACCTCACTATTTGAAGACACCGGGCTCTTCACGAAAACAGAGCAAAGGGGCTCCTTAACAACCTGAGCCACATCCGCCCATGGTGCAGTGTCAATTCCATCTGTTCTCGGTTCTGTGGATGAAATTCCATCCAAAAGATAGGGCCCTGGTAGCCCAACAAATTGTCTTCCACTATCTTATATAATAAAAAACCACGGTCACTTCCACTTGCCTAGCTGAGAAAACCACTGTCTCAGTAGCTTCCTCTGGAACAGCAGCGGAGAAAACAAATAATCAACAAAGATGTGAGAGCTTGATAGACCTAAGGGGTCTCGTCACAATGATGAGATTTATTTTCAAGCAAGAGTCATTCCTTTTCGAGAAACAAAAAGTAGGCCAAAACGTGTTTCGTAATAGAGAGTGATACTAAGAAGAGTTTCATTCCTTTCGAGAAAATGCCCATCACGCCTCTGCTCTGACAGTCCCTTCATGCACTGATTCCCGCGAAGCACTCGGTGGTGGAGAGTAGCAAGTGGTGCCACTCACAGTGGTTGCTTCAGAGTGAGTGGTGGAACCTCTGGGTGAATAGTCCCTGCGACAAGGCCTCACTCATCAGGTAAGGGCAGAAGAGGGGATCGATGAGGAAGATCTACTTCTAATGAGCCTGTGTCAGTGGTTGGACAATTGACACCAGTAGTTGGGACAGTGGAAGTGGAAGTGCAATCCCAATCTGAATCTGTCGAATCCACTGAAGAAGCCTCGGTGGGGCAGCGCATTTTTACTGTCTAAGGGCTCAAGTTAGGTTGGCAATCTGAAGCTACGACGGTAGGGGCATCTCACTCAATAACGGCAAGTCGTGCGTACTAGGTCCCTAAAGGCGCTTGGGGCAACCCTTCTAACATAACAATAGAAGTTCCCCGCCCGGAGAAGGGAGATCTACTGTGGTAGGATTTTGTTCTAGAGTTTCCACTAGTTATCCGGGTAAAATGGACATAAATTCATATTCGATGCCTTGACTTGAGTTTCGGATTCATTCGAACCAAAATGAACTACCCCATTACAATAGGGTGACGGGCAGCCAATCAGATTTACTTTGTGCCATTACGTATTTGCCTTGGCGTATATCAATCTGATACGGCTCGGTGTGGATGGCAGGCAGTCCTATAAGTATAAGTCTT
>JAOWBF010000039.1:2595945-2608014 GCA_028566175.1 Vinca major
TTACTGATCAATGCTTCATAGTTTTCATTGTCATTAACGTGCATGGCACATAAAAGAGAAGGACTTTCAAGAAGAAAAAATAAATATTTACTATGAAAATTAAAATATATATCATATTTGATTGTTGAATCTAAAAAGAACAAGTTTGAATAAAAATACCCCTAACACCTTTTTTTGTATGATTAGACCAAAATAAAAGGTCATTTAGAAGGAAGGATTACATTTCTTTCCACTCCCTCCCAATCAACCAAAAAAAAATTACATCAAGAAAAAAAAATCTAGACCACACGGTCCACACCACATAATCTAATTAATATAAAAAAAATTCAACTTAAATCTTGAATCCCATAAATTGCCTCATTTTCATTGAAGAAGCATTAAAGGGTTACCTAGAGTTATAGATTAGAGTTTTACACACTTTTGTTCAACCTTTTCCAATAGTAATTTATTTTTATTAAATAAATATTATAGTCTCTTACACGTATAAACTTGTTATAATAAACAATGTTCACGGGACGAAGTGTTACAAAAACTAAACTAAAAATATAATTTTTTTTTTGGAAAAAACAAGTGTCCCCTAGGCCCCCACCTAGCTCCGCCAATGATTAGATCTATATAGATTTTGTGATTTAGAATTAAACACGTCATCAGATAATTAATTTTTGCTCATTTTATAGTGATATGATCAATTTTACACCACATGATCCAATAGACCTGATCTATATCAGAACTATCCATTGAAATATAATGAATAGTTTTTCATCAAAGCTCTGATTACTAACCCTCTTAAGCCGTGTTCTCCTTTACTTATAAGCAAGTGTTTGTAACTTTTGAATTAAAATAAATTATAATACATGCCCAAAAAATCTAATTTGAAATGGGTGTAACCTATACATACAAAATACATACCGTCACTGTAAATTTAAGAGAATTTTAATGTTTTTTAATTAACTCACCGACAATGAATCAGCTAACATGTTATAATTTTAGAAGTGAAACTGGTAAGGAAAAAAAAGTGAACACATAACAAATACTCCCTCAATTCCTAAATATAAGACTTTTTAGATAATTTGAGAAAATTAAGGAAGTTGTCATTTTCACCTAAACTTCCAATATTATCCCACACTCCATCTCTCTCACTTCTACATAATAAAAAAAGGAAAATCATAAAGAAAGAAAAATGTTGAGGGTATAATTGGAATGAATCATTGACAACTAATAAAAACAACCTTAAATGACAATTAATTTGGATACCTAGATATCTCATAAACGACAATAGGGAATGGAGGGAGTATTTATTTGTAGGGATAGAGAATAGGACATATGATAGAACAGATAATTTTTTGCCGTTGGACTAAGAATCTTATGTCCTCATTTGGTGTTTCATTTCCTGTTTCTATTAATAAATATTTGATATGTGCTAATTTTTAATTAAAAAAATTATAACATTATAGAAATACTAGAATTCGTAAAGAAAAAATGAACAAATTGCAAATATCTCTTTGTAAAATATAGAATGGGGACACAGAATGAAACATATATTTTTTTGCCACTGGGTAGACGGTGATTGGAAAAAAAATATTAAAAGTTATAGAAAATATAAGTCAACTAATGGGAAACTGACTATCCAACTAATTCCTGCCATTTTTGTGTCCAATCAATAAAAATTTGACATATGATCATTTTTTTAATTATATATATACATGGTAAGTTGTGATTAATTAGACACATGGATAAATATACAGACGGTTACAGATGATTATTTGCGTTAAAAGAAGTCAACTTCTTTTCTTTCATATTTATTCTTAGTGTTGTGTAGGGAATCATACACAAGTACATAAAGAAAAGAAGAACAAATAACGAAAGATACCAAAGTTTTTAACACAATGCAGTATATATAGTATAATAAGTGCCCCATATTTTTTAAATGTTAATTTTATTTTGTAATGTATTTTTGTATAATTTATTTACATTTGTTTTTTTAAGTTTTTTATTTATTGGAGGAGGAGATATATCTATTGCAAAAAATAAGAAATTTAAGAAATAGAGGAAATTCGAATTCATAACATTTACGTCATTAGACTTCAGTATTAACCAATAGACTTAATGCCTTATTGACGTATAATTTATTTATAACCATTGCACTTCGCCTAACAAAATATGTTGTAGTTTACAACATTACGTGTTCATGTTCATATTCATATTCATATATAGTTTGTCCTTACCTTTAAGTTCTAGATCATCCTCTAAGGAGTGCTCTCAACATTTTAGAAATTAAATGTATTTTTTGAAAATATCAACATTTTCATAAAAAACTTTAAAACTACTGCTTTTGACTTTTTAAGAATTATAAAAATATCTACTCAGTTGATATTTAATAAACAAAGGTGCAAAATTAGAGTTTTGTATTAGATTGACTATATTTTGGGAGAATGAGTTTCACATGAGATTATATTTTAGAAAAACTTTTTTTGGCATCAACGAATTTTGGAAATGCATCTTTCAGTAAAGACATTTTTCTTATTTTCCATGTCAGACAAAGACGGATTCTGACAATTTTGTCTTTACTGAAATGCGGATTGCTAGAATCCATTTTTGCCTCTTCTCACTTTTTTGGTTCCCGAACCTATCGCGGTAGAGGCTTCCCTCTCTCCTTCTTTCTTGCATTGTCCAAATTGTTCTGACTTAGGATAATAAGCTCATGGGCTTAGTCTTACTTCACCGTCGCTAACTAACTAGTAAACACCTTAATAAAGAGCAAGCATCTTACAACCACCATGTAGTTTTCGGTGGGAAAAACGAGTACCGAACCCTCACACTAACTTTCGATGTGTGCGATTTTATAACCTATCAGAAAAGGGTGGTCCTAAACTGGCTCACAACAGTTATCTCCTGTAGCGAGACTCTTTCAAGAGATAAAGGAAATCTAAAAAATAGAATAGGACAAATAATATTTGTGGAGATGAACTTTAATGAAATAATTTTTAGGGTGGCAGATCTGAATTTTTTAAGGGTGGTTGTTAGGATTTTAAAAAATGTAAATTAAAAAATTTCAGAGTTTTTATCTGACATGGCAAGCAAGTGCCAAATCAAACAAAAACGGATTCTGAAAATCTATCTTTGTTGAAAGACGAATTTTTAGAATATGTTGATGCCAAAAAAGAAAAGCCTCCCCAAATATAATACCATGTGAAACTCATTCTCCTAAAACACAACCAATCTAATCAAGAACTCGCAAAAACATGAGTTTCCTACTAAAAAATAAAAATAAAGATAGAGGGAGGCAAACAAGGTTTTCCAATCTTTGAGGGTGCAATTTGAAAAATAATAATAAAACGAGGGTGTAATTTGAATAGAAATTCGAGACATACAGGTGGAGTAACGAGCAGTTTAGACGGTTAACGCCGTTAATAATTACTTCTCATCCTTATGCACCGCGGCGTACCCCTGGCTGCTCTAACCGCCAAATATATCCACTGCCATCCACCACCACCGATCCCGCTATCGTCCTCCGCCACCATTTTCATCAACGATAACCATCTCCTCCTCCTCCCGGCGTCCGGCTCTTAGCTACAATTATCGGTAATTTCTTAACATCTAATTTAGAAATATTAATCATTTTACTAAGTATTATATGCTACTGATCGATTCGCATTACGGAAAGTTATTCATCTCCGACATTTATATATTTGGAATTAGGTTTCCTTTGATATGAAGATTGAAAGTATATTACTTTATTCCTACGAAAAGAATGAAAATTAAATAAATGGATAATATTGCAATTCCTTTAGGAATGGAAAAGGTTTGTTTGTATAGTTTTCTGAATTTGTTTTTGGTGTTTTTATTTAGCTGTTTTTTGTATTGCAGAAAATTTCCAGTTATGGAGGATAGAAATAGAAACAATGCGGAATCTAGCGAAGCCGCACCACTAATGGTATTTTCTCTACAAAGTGTTAATTGATTTTGTTTTTTTTTTTCTGTTTATTTTGTATTATCTGTTTTAATACTCTGTACTTTAGATGAGAATTATTTTACTTGTATGCGTAGTGGCTAAAGCCTTAAAAATGATGATAATTTGTTATTTTAACATAACAGCAAGGATCTCAATGGTTGGAAGTAAATCCCTACTGCAATAATTTTTTTGTCCTTAATGCCGAGGAAGAGTTTTGTAGTCTGGCGAATTTGTGGCCCAGCTGTATCATAAACTTGATGCACTTAACTAGGAAAATTGATGCTTCAATATGGAGACAGCACATACTAGCCTCAGTATGTTATTTGGAATACTAGTTTCATTTCCGGAAGTTCACCACTAAACTTTAAATTTTTTCTGTTTTGCCGCAGGAAATATCTCTGTCTGTACCGTCCATGTTTCTGTCATGTTAATTACCACAACGTTGCAACTTTTAATTATATGCAAATTCTAAAATGATGGATGAGATAAAGTGATTAAATTGACCCCTTTTCCATACCAAATGATGTCACATCTCTAACATTCATTGACATACATTTTGCAAGAGTTGAGGATATGTTTCAAAAAGATAAATTGAGTCAAGTGGCCCTTGAATTAGTGGCAATATTACCATATGGCAGCAAAGAAGTTATTTTATGAGTACAAGTATTGGTGGTTATGTGTTAAAGCACTTGATTGTCACATCTAGTGGCAAAACTATGTTTTTTTTTCATTTATTTATTTATCTTTTTTTTTTTTTTTGTTGCTTTCCACGTGTTAATCTGGATATCGCTTTTAATCTTCTGGGAAGCTAATTGTTCCATACTCTCTGATTTTTCCAGACTAAGTCATGACTTGCTTCTTTTTCAGGCAAACAGTAATACATTGAACAATGATGGGCTTGTTCCCCATATTTTTGCCTCTGTACCAGCACTTAATGACGCTGCTTCTTATCTTGCGGAGACAACTTCATATTTTACACGCTGTTTTGCTGGTAAGATTTCAACTTGCAACTCCTTTTTGTATCTCTCTATCTTTAGGCTGGATACACAAGCTATGTTACGTTGGCTGTTATTGCCTTTATTTTTTCTCTTTAATCTGAGATTCATAGAAATGCTAATTAACTTGGAATGTTATCAATAAAATATGGAGGAGGGGGGAGAATATTCATCTATGCCTGTGTCTCGGTATCTATATGTTTGCCTGTGCTAGTCTTTGTGTTTTCCTTGACATGTTTGCATTTTTTGTGCATCTTATGCTGGTTACATGGGAACTAGCAACTCAATGCCTAATATTTTCTTACTTGTGTTGCAGCTGAACCTGCAATGCCGGACTCTGATGGACAAGAAATGGTGACATTTGTGTCTGCAGAAACTAGATCTTTAGCTGGGAATGATGCATCTTCGAGTGGGAGGACTTCTTTTTCTCAGTCATCTTATTCAGCACTTCATGCTCCATCTGTTCATGATGGGACAAGTAGAAGCTCTGCTCAAAACTCATCTCAGAATTCTCGTTCAAACACCCAGTCTTCTAATAGCAGCCAAAGCGGGATTTCTCTTTTTCAAGGGTACTAATTCTCTTGGATCTGCTTGTGCTAAATTACAGATATTTAACTTCGTGTTATGTACTGGCGTAGTGCTAACATTTCGTCCTTTGTGTAAAATAAGGGAGTTATGGCTTATTAGTGCTTCGCTCTTGCCATGTTTTGATTTGTGATGAGAGCAGAAAAGAGAAGTAAAGAGGAAGTTTAAGATCCTCTGCTAAGGGAAGGAGGTTCTAGTTTCTGTATGTTCAGCTCGGGGGTGGGGAGGATAAAGCCGAAAAGATACTAAACAGTTATTTCTGTTATCTTACACCTTTACCTCATCTGTCTGGTTTTCTTTTTCCCGATTCATCGTTTCTACAGCAGAACTGTGGCGGTGTGGCCTAAGTAGTCTCTTTTGGGCCTTTTCAATCCCGTATCTTCCAATTTGCTGTGTTTAGAGTAAAGTGAGACGAGCATATCTTTCTCTTCTGTTTTATTTATCAATCGTCATTCCATTGTATCCTAGGAGTGGGTCGTCTTGTACTTGTTTACATTTCTTTCTTTTCACTTCTCTCCTGAAGCAAGCACATTGGTAAATAGAGATTCTTGAGTGACACCAGATATAGAAGTATAGAACACTACCCTCATGCTCAGAAGTGATAACATCAGATTACTTCTGTCCACCTGTTTGCAGCCTTATATCAACCAACTTCAAGATTTTGCCTAATATTAATTCTTTCTTTTTGTAATATGCATGGAAAAGTAGTATTCAAATTCTATCAAATATTGTTCATATGGTGTTCAATTCTAGTTAAATATACTGAAGGAAAATAATAAGATGATGATGCTAATGTTTCCTTCCAGCCTTGTTGAACGAGTAAGGAAAACAGTTCATGGCTCAGCCGATGACATTGGCTGGATGCAACGTGATCCACATATGCCTCCTGTGGAGGATGGTACTGAAAGATTCATGGAAATCCTGGATGATATTAGGTAAGGCTTGTTTACTATGGGATGTGTATTTTCCTTGCTTGCTGATGCTTCCTTGCATTTCCACTTTTCAGGCATGGTCTGCATAGGTTGCCGAATTCAATGGTTTACTTGCTGGTTCCAGGTAACAAAAATAATCTGTTCCTAGAAAAAGTTTCAACCTCTACAGATTAAATTTATAGGACCATGTGAAGTAATTTCATTAGATAAATGATGTGGATTGCCAAATGTAGTTGTCGAAGAAATGAATACTTTGGGACCATTATCAATGTGTCTCCCAGAATCAGAAGAGATTAGATACTAAAAGTAAAATCTTTTTAGGGGAGTTTTGCTTGTCAAGAGAGTTATACTAAATCACAAGGGGCATGATTTAATTTCCAATTCTTTGGTTTTCTTTGTGTGAGGCACTTATATTCCCCATCATGGGGCAACCGGTCTTCTAATTTACCTCCTCTGTGAGGTACTTATATTCCCCTCTTGGGGCAACCGGTCTACCGGTCTTCAAATTTACCTCCTCTGTGAGACACTTATATTCCCCATCATGGGGCAACCGGCTTGCCGGTCTTCTATCCGCCCTACTTGTGCTCCCTCCTCTGGTAAGGGCGATCTCCTCTGGTGAGGTAAAAAAAAAAAAGAGTTATACCAAAACATTTTTGAGACTTTGCCTAGATAGAACTGGCATTTCTTAGCCTTGAGGCAGTGAGGAATTGCTGACCTTAAATTGAAGCATGATGCTCTGTTAGGTATTCACTGGCGTGACATGTCAAGATGTGAAATATTGCGGCCAAGTTGTTACAGTTTTGCATTTGCTTTAAGCATTGAAGTTCATATCTCTCTTATAAATTTTTGCTGAACTTCAATGAACGTTATGTAAACTTATGTGACTACTGGATTTAAGAAATTTAGATAGTTCAAGATTTTGCAAGGACCTGGCTTTAAGCTTTCCTTATAAGAATGATTATCATTGTTCTAGAAATTAGTGTTGCAGTGTTAATTAGTTTTATCCAAATGAGTTTTGCTGTGAATGACTGAAATACTTGAATTATCTCTTCTGCAGGTCTTTTCAGCAACCATGGTCCTCTTTACTTTACTGGTACAAAAACGAGTTTCTCCAAAATGGGCCTCACCTGTCATATTGCCAAAATCCACAGTGAGGTATGTTTCGGCTGTTTACTCCATCTGCTACTATGGTGCCCTTCAGTAATACATACTAAACGTGAGATTTCAGGCTTCAGTGGAAAAAAATGCGAGAGAGTTAAAAGACTACATTGAAGAAATTTATTGGGGTTCAGGGAAGCGTGTCTTACTCCTTGGACATAGTAAAGGTGGAATAGATGCAGCTGCTGCTCTTTCTATGTATTGGACAGATTTGAAAGATAAGGTTGCAGGTCTTGCGTTAGCACAGAGTCCATATGGTGGTAGTCCAATTGCCTCTGATATATTGCGGGAGGGACAGCTTGGTGATTATGTTAATATGCGTAAGCTTATGGAGATCCTAATCTGCAAAGTGATTAAGGTATCTCAGTACTTATCTTATTCTTAATCCTTTTTTTAATGTTCTCTTATGATCTTATCTTTGAGTTTTATAATACAATCTAAAATAATGTTCAGTAATCTAGGGCTGAAGTTCATTAATTAGAGATACGTGGGGTTGATTAATCATGTTCTTCGGAAAAGTGTCATTATTTTCTGCAACATAGAGATGCTCTAATGTTGGCAGTTGTTTTTAGGGTGACTTGCAAGCACTTGAAGATCTAACTTACGACAAGAGGAAAGAATTCCTAAAGAAATACCCTTTGCCGCAAGAACTCCCACTTGTTTCCTTCCATACAGAAGCTAGCGTTTCTCCGGCAGTTCTGGCCACTCTATCACGCGTTGCACATGCAGAATTACCTATGTTTTCTTCCGGCCAGGCAGCTACACTGCCCGTGGTAATGCCTCTCGGTGCTGTGATGGCCGCTTGTGCCCAGATTCTTCAGACTAGGTATGGTGAAAAGAGTGACGGTTTGGTTACTTGTCGCGATGCTGAGGTCCCAGGCTCTGTTGTAGTCCAACCTAAGCGGAAGCTGGATCACGCTTGGATGGTGTATTCATCATTGAATGATAATCCATCAGAAGCAGATGCTTCTCAAGTATGTGAAGCACTCTTGGCTTTGCTTGTTGATGAGGGACAGAAGATGCATCAACTTCCAAACAAAGATGATGAATAAACTAATAGTGATCTCTCTTAAAAGAATCTTATGGTCATTTTTTGTATGATTTCTGTAGGATATTTACCTTAAAAGAAACAAGTTTACTATAAGGTTTATCATTAATTCATTTGCCATGTTATCGTTCTAATACAGTTTTCGGGAATATGAGTAGAAGTTGAAAATGTTCTATTGTATAAAGCAGATTGATTATTGGGTGTATTAGACTGGAGTATTCAGTCATATGACCGTCCTTTCAGGTCTAGTTGCAGATGTGTGTTTCGCTCAATTCATGTGAGGAGACTGTGGGATCAGTTCCATAAGGACGGTCATAAGATTGAGTGACCAGTATTAGACTAGCTTGAAATTTAAAGTTACACTTTTTATATTTTCATGGTTTTACCTTCTTTAACTTCTAGGACTGCTTTGAGATTTTTGACAAACTTGAAAGTTACCCATAGGGACCAGATAATAATTTAAATGAGCTAATATCCAATGGGCCTTGTATAATAGCAATTGTAAAATGCTATGGCCCACTGTTGATTTATTTTGGTCCTATTTAATGGCCCAATCCAAATATGATTTTAAGGCCCCACATCAATTTGAGTCCAAATACAATCCCAGTGGATGCTGACGCAACAAAAGGAGGAGGGAGGCTTTATCCACCACCAGGGAAGGACTTTTTAGTAATTCGACTAGGCTCTAAATCATCCACTGCTTGTACCGAGGCCGTTTCAATTATACTCACTTTTAATTTTAATTGCAAAATTTACATACCTATTCTTGAAGTCGTGTCCCATTAGGGATGTAAACGCCATTAATATAACAATACTTGTTTGTTGTCTAATATCCACGTATTTAGCTCTACTAACTAGGTTCAGATTCATTAGCATGGTAGCTTGCTGATAATTTTTTTTTGCAATTCTGCGATATAAGTCACTCCAAATATATCATGAACTCGAACCTCACCCTGAAAGTAATAATTCATACTTCCTTTGTTTTTTTAACAGGGTATTTTTAGTTTCTCTTATCTCTTCTCCAAATATATATTATTTTTCAATTTTAAAGTTATTTAATTAATTTTTTTAACATTACTCCTACTATAATGAGAGAAAAAGAATGAGGGATTGATGCTTACGAATAAACTAAATTATTTAAAAATATAAGAGTAAAAATGTCTATTATTTTCTCATTCATTACTTTATACTAAACTACCTAAAATTACTTCTATAATAGATAAAGGGAGTAGTATAGTTTATGGGAGCGATGATCATAGTATATTTATAGAAATTTTTGTTAAATCGAATATAATAGACGAATAATTTATTTCATATCATTTGCAAAAAAAATTGACATACCGATTGAATATATTTATAAAAATTCTTATTAAATCGAATAGAATAGACGAATAATTTACTTCATATCATTTACAAAAACATTAGACATGCCAATCAAACTTCAAACAAACTCCAAATGATTTAGTCGGGTAAATTTTAAGAAAGAAATGATATGATAGATCCTCACGATCACGAACTTCCAAATATACCCCTCATGATATGACTAAAATTCACCTTCTTCCACAAATAATTTCAATAATATCTAAATAATGATTTTAAAATTCGTTAATTCTTTCTCTCTCAATAAAAAAGGCAGGGGACCTGTCCTTCGCCTCTGATGATGAGGCAACATCTTCCTAGTAATTTAGGGTTCTCTATGCTGCTATTGTGCGTGTCTTCTAATCCGTCGATGAATTCTGTCATCTGTCGCGCTCCTTATCTTCTGATGTCGTCATTAATCATTAGATTTTTTGGTTCCTACATCTCTTTTCTGGTTTCAATTTTGCGCGATGGCGCTGCTTTAGTGACAGGCCACCAATTTGGTTCTGCCGGAACATGTGATCTTTTCTTTTATGATTGTTTGTTGGGTCAACGAATTGGTTTGGCTCCAGTAGTAGAGGATGTTTCGGATTGGAGGGTACAGGGGATGGGTCTGATTGAAATTGTTTATGGGATATATGGATCTTATAGAAATTATTTCTGAGCACAAGAATGGGTGATGTTGCAGTTGTCGGAAATTCAGTCCGGCCGGTAACCTACTTTCGGTGCTAGATTGGTAAAGAGGGGGACGATGGTGTCTTTGAAGCTATTTCGGGCCACGTATGCTAATGGCAGTCGAGGTTTGGGGTTGGAGTTGTGGAAGGAGGTGGCTAGAGGGGAGTCGGAGCCTCCGCCGGAGATGAAGAAGGCTGTCGGCGTTTGCTGGTTTTCGACAATGGGGTGCAAGGCAGTAGTTTTTCTGGTGGATCCGGTCCGGGTCATAGATCCGAGATTGTACCAAGTTATATGGAGACATGCCACAGGTTTGGGGCCGAATTCATGGGGCCATAGAGTTGGGTATCTATCATGAAATTCTATGTGTATAGGCTTATGACACCCCAACCCTCTCGGGTCGGGTATGCCGCGTGCCTCTCGGCACTGGGTTCTATCTTTTACTATCTAATACCCAAAATGGGATTACAATGAAATAATTACAATATAATACTAGAATTTCAATTTATAGATTTCTAATCCCAAGCTTCCGCTGCGCACAGTGATACCAAAATTCCCGCACCAGCTTTAAATACTTGTGGAGGGGAAAAACATTTTGGAAAACGTGAGCTGAAGCTCAGTAAAGGTCATGCAAGTGTCTGTAAAATCATTTTATTTGGAAAATACTTTTATATCAAAAATAGTTCGCATACTGAGAAAATCATATATATACTCTTATATTACGGGGTCGAATTTTTGAACAATTGTCCGAATTGTCGGGATCAAATTGACAATGGCATTCCAATAACATTAAATCACATTTCATACAAGCCCGATCTGGACATTCATATACAGGATTCTGGAGATGACTCCCACCCGCGCAGCTCATTCGATTTCTATATAGGCTCGACTCAATATATTCGCAGTCTTGTAATGCCACATCAATAATCCCATGACAGATCTCGTTCAAAGTTTAATAAAACATTTCATTTCCAACAACATTAATAATAAGGCCCCGATTTCAGAAAAATATTTCATGATGACAAATAAATGTAATCAATGCATGTCATGAGCGGATCCAGATCATGAGTGCAATGAGTTAATGCACACAGTACATATATATCGTTTTACAAAAGGGTTAAGACCACTCACCTTAGCTTCTTATCATTTGTACCTTCCTCGGGGTCTTGTACCTATTTGGTAGATACCAAATCTTTAGGAATTACTTATGAAATTAAAGACATGCAAGCCTTAATATGAGACTTTTGTACTAATACTTTAATTGCATGTTTGGTCCTGGGTATATAATGTCTCTTAATCCCAACTCTAACCCTAAAATTCATTTTCTCCTTCTTCCTTATTCTCTTCAGTCTCTCCCCTCTTCTTTTC
>JAOWBF010000039.1:2659583-2673220 GCA_028566175.1 Vinca major
TGACTCGGCCCACTTTTGACGGGTTTTCCAAGCGAGGCGGGGTGGGTTGTTCATATTAAGTTTTGGACCCAACCCGCTTGACCTGTTGACTGGTCAAACCTTTCCCGCCCCGCCACTGTTCACCGACCCGCCCCGAACCCGCAGGGTTAACCCGTTTGCCATTGCTAACTTGAACTTACCAAATATGAGCATCGAGATTCTTAGTTCATTTTTGTTTAAAATGTTCTTCCATTTCAGTTGAAAAATAAGAAATTAATCTTATGATATGATTCGAACTCCTAAATGTGGCATTAGCGAGATGAAACTGCTACTACTCACTTCGTCAACCGATTAATTAGTCCATTTTATTTTGGTAAATCGGTGAGGGATCCGTGCGGAGAGATCCTCCATCACCATGTCACTGTGGCCACTTCGAAATAAACCCGATTCCATCATCGAGCCGAAACCGATATTACTCACCTCGTCAACCTATTACTTTTTTTTTTTTTGGTAAATCAGTGTACTGGTGAACTCTGACTAATTCAGTTAAGGGTTCGCCATCACTAGGGCACTGTGGCCACTTCAGAATAAAATGATGAATCAAACTTCTGACATTGGCGAAGACAAGTTAGAAGCGGAGTCAGTCGAACTAAGGTTCTTCAGTTAATTCGTCTTTTACATGCTCACCTCCTGGCTCTACTGTATTGACTTTGGGCTGTCAGATTAATCTTATAATTGGACTTGACGAAAGACCTATGGGCCTTGCCCCAAACTCTCTAAACTAACTTAAATCTTAGGCGAATTAATTAGATCTGTCGAGTCTCACTTCTCAGTTCGAAGTTCCCGCCGGCGACTTCTCCGTTCCTCCGATAACCGCCATGAATATCATATGATTTCTCGTCTAGGTTTTCAATCTCCGACCAATTACACCTCCGACATTTTTCTCCCCAAAACAACAATGGCAGTAGTTATCGAAACCGCGGTTTGGGAGCCAAACAAACCGCTTTATATATTCATCTTCGTTTCATGCTTCCTTTCCATCTATTTTTCTCCCCGCAACAACAACAACAACAACAGATCTTCCACCACATTGTTCGATCAGTCACTTTCTTCCACTTTTATGCGTTTTCAACGAAGTTTTTTGCTCCTATTTTCACTCTCTTCAGGTGAATCTCGATACCTAAGTTTATGTAATTGTTTTTGATTTTCTGTCTAGGAAAACCACTATATTTAAGTTCCTCTGTGTACCTACACAATTTTCGAGCGGTTCTTTGTTTACATAAACAATTTTCGAGCCACTATTTCTGTCAAATTAACAAATATAATATGGCGGTGGTATCCGGCCACTTAATTTGACTGAAAGAGAAGCTCGAAAATGGTTTATATACACAAGTAGCTTAAATAAAAGGTATGTCTATTGTGACGGAAAGAGCTGCTCGAAACTTGTTTATGTACTCAAAGAGCTTAAATAAAAGTTTTGTGATAGAAAGAGAAAAGCAGAAATTGTGCCATATATATTGATTTTCTCTTTCTGTCAAATATAAATTTAATTGTTTATCTGATCATACTTTTTTTGTTATTCGTTTTTGTTTGGTTGTATAGTGATGGAAGGACTATGGTCTGTGTTTGGAGAGTATGAATTGAAGTATTATGGAATGAATAGGGAACAAATGGCGATGTGTTTATGCGTAGGATGTGCAGCTTCACTCTGTGTTGGTACTTTCTTAGGCGTGCTTTCCGATTTAATGTAAGCGTACTCTTCTCATAGTCTAATTAGTACATTTAGCCAACATTAAAGAAGCAGAAAAAAAAGGTACTTTGTAAGTCAAAATATCAATATTACTCTCTTAAATAGAATTAATGGTATACAAGTCCTATTTAAGAGAGTAATATTGATATTTTGGCTAACAGAGTGCCTTGGTTTTTGCTTTCTTAATTTTCGCTACATCTTCTAAACGATTTATATTAAGGAATGAAGATAGTAGTTCATATTATCCTATAGAGGCTAGATTGAATACTGTTTAAGTATGTCTTCCAGTAGAGGAGGTAATTAATCCTTTTTCTTTGTGATTGGAGTATAATTTTGCAGTTCATTATATATTTCATGCCACATTTGCCCAAATTCTTGGTGTAGCTTGTGACAAATATATGCGTATGGCATTATTATCGGAAAGCTTTCCTCAAACGTATCTGTTGAGACAGAAAACTAAAACAAAATATAAGAACTTGACTTCTATATTGTTTAATGTTCTTCATAAGGTTTATTATAGTACTTAAACTAGCTATATCTGAATTTCAGCTCTATTTTTTTGTTTAGTAAGCTTCATAAGTGGAAAATGTTAGCTTACTCGTGGTGTAAATTTCTTTAGCCAAATATCTTCAATTATGATATCACTATGTTCTGGTGTGCTTTAAAAAGATTAAAACATAATTACCTTAATCTCTTCGTGCAGAGGCCAAAGGAAAGTTTGTTTGCTGTTTTACGTGCTGCACCTCTTTGTTGCTATTTGGAAGAGGGTTATTGCACATCCGAGCATATGGATCGCAAGCATCTGTCTTTCTGTTGCCTCCTCTATTTATTTTGTCGGTTTTGAGACATGGATGGTTATGGAGCATGATAAGGTTAGCTTTTAAGTATTTATATTTTTCAATCAGCTCTACTAGTGTTCTTTTGCACCAGGTAACTAAAATGGGCCTTTTCCTATTTGTTTAAGTGAGCAGAATTGCAGTTTATATGTGGTGTGGCATTAGTTCTCTCAGCCTTCTATGTTTAAATCCATTTCATGTAACTGACTGGATGCTGGCCCTGGTTAATTAGTGGTTGTGGTTTTATCATGCAGCTGGACCAAAGGCAAGATACATTGAATGACATGTTTTGGTTAATGCCTTTTCTTGAAGCTGCATCACATATTTGCAGTCAAGTACTAGGAAATTTTCTTGTTGGAAGTAGTGTGGATCAAGTTACAGTTTCTCTATACAATGCAGCTGTGCTTCTTTCAATAGTGTCTTTCATTTATGCAACTCAAAGATCCCAGGAAGCTCCAAAAGCATCCACTTCCAAGGATTACTGGACTTCATTTCGGACATATATCTTAGCTGGTATAATATGCCTCTCTTTTTTCTGTATTTGTATTATTAGTCTTTTCAAATTTAATTTTCACCAAGTAACATGTATGTGTTTTATATGTGTATGACATAGATGTATATTAAAGATGTAAGACCATAGTAGTGGTTAAAACAAAACTTTGAGCGTATCATTTTACTTGTGTGTAAATTTTGGCTTTTCTCAACTTACAAAACAGAGGTGGTTCCTCAATCACCTAATGCTTCTACGACCAAATGTTTAGGTTTCTTCTGTTGTTACATATGTAATATCATAGAATGATCTCAATTCCACGAAATTGACCAGGATCATGCATTTGGCCTATACAAATTGACAATGGAATGCAGCTTCGATTGCCTAAATGCATGTTATCTTCTCAGCATTAATGAAGCTTTTTGTGTTTCTAGATAAGAGGATATGGCTACTGTCATGGTCTCAAGCCTGTGTGCACCTCTCTGTTGCAGTTTTCTAGATTCTCTGGGCACCAACTATTGTTGTAAGTTCTTTGGCATTTTAGAGCTAGTAAATGAACTATCATATCTTGTCCCCCTCTTTTGATGACATTTGCATTTATTGATTATGGGTAACCCGGTTATTTTCAACCATCATAGTCAAGTGTCAGGATTTATCGTAATTCATGTGAGGGGTTTGGAGATGATGGGTAGAATGCTTAAAAGGTGTTAAATGTAAAAAGAACGGTTGAATGTCATCATTTTTACTTTGAAGTTTCTTGAGAAAATTGGATTATCTTTTGCTTGTTGGAAACTAGACACTCCTGTTTGCTGATAAAAAATGTACGGTGCTTTTTTATTCACTATTAAATTGAAGTTTCCAAATTTAGACATTTTATTTTGCAGAAAGCTTTTTTTTCTTTCTTTATTTAATGTTCGATTATCAAGTATAAAGTTTCAGATTGAAATGTCATATACTCAATATTGGTGCCTTTCAAGTGAAGTTATGTACTCCCTTTGTCCCAAATTGAATGTACATATTTGACTTGCACAAAAATTAAGAAGGTGCACAAAAATTTAATGAAAGATGATAAGATTAAGACCCATCTGTGAGTGGGGCTTACATAAGGTTAGTTATGGGAGTTTAGGGAGAACATACATCCATTTCAAGAAAATGAACTTTCATTTTGGGACAAAATAAAATAGGTGGATATTCAATTTGGGACAGATGGAGTATATATTTCGCAATTTTACTGTGGATGAATTTTACTTTTGTTTATGGTCTATTGTATTCTTTAGTTCTCAGATATGATTCCATCATGCCTACAAAACGTATAGCATTCGGTGTTATTATATTCAAATACAATCTTTTCCTTTTTCATTTTGATTCTGGAATTGGTTTATAAGAAGTGATGAATATTTATCTGAATCATCCTGTTGTAGGCGGATGGCAGAGAGGTTCAGTTAGGATTCATTTATCCTTGTTTGCTGGGTGCGAAAATGCTGGGGAGCACTGCATTTCCATGGTTCTTAAATGGACCATTGCCCCTTCGAACAGAGGAATGCTTGATATACTTTTTTTGTGTGATGGGAGTTGTTTTATCCATAGTAGCTTATGATTATCAGGTAAATTGCTTTTAGAGGTTTATGAGTCGAGAACTGTGCAAGCTTTCGCGATATTATACCAAAGCTCATTTTTAATGGTTATTCTTATCTGCCTCCTTTTCCTAGGATATTGGAATTCTCATGGTTTTGTTCTGCTTATTTCATGCTTCTGTTGGCCTGGTTTTGCCTTCGCTTGCAAGATTGAGAAGCATGTAAGCTATATTTTTTACTTTTTCAATCCTCTTTTAAATTCATCTGTTTTTGTCATATTTTAAGCATTCATTTATTTTTCTTAAAGGAGTTGTTTGTTAGTAATAAATTATTTTGTCCTGTGTAGGTATGTACCAAATGAACTTCGTGGAGGAATGATGACCCTATCTCAAGCTCCTGCCAATATTATACTCCTTTACTTTTTGGTCCAAGTAGGTTTTCCGAAACCTCCAAAGGTTTTAGAGATGGGAAATTATATCACATTTTTTTCTGCAGATTAAGATTGGGAGGTGGGAAGGGAAAGGGAAATTGGCCGCTTAAAATTGAATGTTTAAGATCAAAGTTAATCTTGTAGCATTGGTTTGTTCTTCTCCATGTCCCTTTATGTGTCCTTTGAAAGTATGAATCGTCTCATTCTAAGAGTAGTTATTACCCAGATCTGCTGCAGGTACAGGAATATCACAATACGTTGTTAGTAGAAGTTTCTCGGAAACTCCCAATTGCATAATTCTTGTCATTGATTTTTCTCCATACCTTGACAAATATAGATTTAGCCAAATGTTAGACTGTTGTGCTTTGAAATGTGGTTTTTCTAACGATTACTTTGTTTTGATCATGTATCTTTTACAATTGCAGGGTGGTTATTATCGGAATATTGAAAATTCAACAATCCTAGCATTTGTTGCCGTCTGTCTATTTTCAGCAGCTGGATGCATGTACATGTTGAAGCAGTCAGGGAAGCAACTTCACCATAATTGGCATAAGTTATAATACAGCCTCGTCTTTTAGATATCATTTCCTTAGGCAGGTACTTCTAAGATCTCATCTGTTGACCGAGATGAAATATATTCTACCTGTGGAAGGGACGAGAAACAGAGAAAGTGCCCCACGCATTCTAACGTATTTTTTTGAGGATACATTTGCAGAAATCTGAAATGAGATGGGCCGAGAATGTGCAACTAGCATAACCTGACGGAGAAACATGCATGATCAGCCTTGCATTGGATGGCACTGACTAATCAGGTAAACATAAGAAGTTGGAGGCCCCTCCCCCCGCGCCTCTTTTTTATGCTTTAACTAATAGTTCTAAGCTGGAAAAGGGTAATGTGGTGGGTCGATAAAAATTATAATGAGTCTGGCTTGTCGTCTATTCATTTCTACTTTCCTCGTCTTGGAGTAGTTGTACAGGAATTGGGATTCTTTTTCTTTTTGGATAAAAGAAGTTAAGGCTATTCTTGATAATTTCGATTTTAGTAAAATTCTTAATATTCAATTGTTGCGATTGAAGAATAAACTGGAATTTATTTGAGCTCTTAAAAAATTGCATATTAACCATACGGATTAAGAGCCACGGTTTCGGAATTTTAAATTTTTTTGACCGGTGAATAATCTCGATTTAAATAAAGTTCAGACACAACCGTTTACAAACTGTCATAGATTTATGGAGGTTGGGCTTGAATTTTTAAACTATTGTGACCGGTGAATAAATTCAATTTTATTCAAGTTCAGAAAAAATTGTGTACTTCATCACATATTTTGGATTGTTGGGCTCGAAATTTTCAATTTTTTTGACCGGTGAATAATCTCGATTTAAATAAAGTTCAGACACAATCGTTTACAAACTGTCATAGATTTATAGAGGTTGGTCTTGAATTTTTAAACTATTGCGACCGGTGAATAATTTCAATTTTATTCAAGTTCAGAAAAAATCGTGTACTTCATCACATATTTTGGATTGTTGGGCTAGAAATTTTCAATTTTTTTGACCGGTAAATAATTTTGATTTTAGTCAAGTTCTTACCAGATTTTGTACTAATCATTAAATATTTGGGTCGTCGGGCTCGATGTTTTGACCGGTGAATAATCTTGATATTGTTCAAGTTTTTACAAATCGTAAACTAACCATACAGATTTGAGGTCTTCGGGCTCAAACTTTTAAATTGTTACAATTGGAGAATAATATTAAATTTTGTCAAATTCTTATAAATTCGCCTACTAACCATCAAAGATTTGAGATCGTAAGATAAAATTGTGTATTAAACATCACAAATTTAGTGTTGGCAGTCCCATATTTTTCAACTGTCGCGACCAGTAAATAATTTCAATTATAATCAAGTTCAAAAAAAAATTGTATCCTAAGCATCACAAATTTGGGGTTATTGGGGTCCAAAATTTCAATTGTTGTGACAAGTTGCATAATCTTGATTTTAGTCATCTTCTTACAAAATTGTGTACTAATCATCACTTATTTATAGATTTTTCAACGATTGCGATTGGTTGATAATTTCAATTTTTAGTAAAATTCTCACAAAGCCGCGTACTAACCATCGCGGATTTATGGAGGTTATACTCAGATTTTTTAATTGTTGCGACTAGTGAGTCATTTTGATTGTAGTTAAGTTCAGAAAAAATAATGTAGTAATCATAATAGATTTAGGGTCGCTGGGATAAAAAACCGTCTGAAAAGCTCTTAGGAATCTTTTGTTCTCGTTCGTTATCCTAATCTTTGTCCCACTAATAGGAATCTTCTGTCCTCGTTCGGTATTCTAATCTTTGTCCCACTAATAAGAAATTGACATGTGTTAATTTTTTTAATAAAAAAATTTATAACATAAAAGAAATAGTTGAACCCATAGGAAAATTATAAACACGTGTTAATCATCTATTCATGAAGAAATAAAACGGGACACAAAATATGAATATGGGATTTTTTGCCATGAAAAGCCTTAGATCCCAAAGTGACATCTATAAACGAGGAAATACAGAGTGCGGCTCCTGATAATTAGTGGAAGGTTGAATGACTCTATAGCTAGAAGTGGCAATGGCAAACAAATTAACGCGGCGAGTTCGAGTGGGTTCGGGAATAGTTACGGGGTGAGGCGCGGTTGGGTCCAAATCTGAATATGACGAACCTACCTCATCCCACTTGGAAAACACATCAAATGTGGGCCGGGTCACGATTTAACCCCGATGGGTCATGTGGGTTGGTTGAGTTTGGCGGGTTGGATGGGTTGGATGTTTTTTTAAATTGTTTTTATAAGTTATAAATAAATATAGATAAAGCCACATTGTAGTAGTGGGAATTTGGCATGGACCCGTACCGATTTTATTTATAACAAAATAAAACTTACATAGGAAGGGACTTAGATGGAAAAAAATATAATAAAACAAACATTACAATTTAAAATGGAAAGTGCAATAAAAATTACAATTTATACATAACAACTCGGGTGTTTAATTTTTATGTGTCTAACCATTGTTCCCGTCCCCCAACCATTTTCGTGACGAATTTCGTACCCACACATCTTACATTTAGCTTTGAGAATTTCCTCATTAAATACCCATACTTGCCAAACTTTGGAAGTCCTCCTAGTCCTAGCACTAATAGAGGGACCGGGAGGAATGTTGTCCATATTTTCCATTTAGAAAATATAGTAGAAAATGATAGTGTGAGTTTGAGGGGATTTGAGTGGGTATTTATAGAATAGATTTGACTATTTGGAGAAATATTTTAAAATCTATATATTTATAGGATATATATTCAACAAGTTTGGGTGGGCACAAGTTTTAACAATTATGGGTTTCAACGGTTAGTAGCAGACTGAGGTGGGTTGGGGTAATATGGGTTAAGCGAGTTGGGGTGGATTTAAATAGGGCGGGCTTAAGCGGGTTGAGGTGACAAGCGAGCAAAGTTGTGGGTTTTTTACGGGACAGGGCGAGTCAGGTCGATTTTTCTTAGATGTACAACTCACTTTGCCTCGTTTGTAAAACCACTTAAATTGTGGGTCATAGCGGATTTAAGCGAATTCAAATGTGGATCGAGTTAAACTGGACGAGGAGAGTCGGGATGATCTTAGAATTGAGTGGCCCCACGAACTTGTGTCTTGAGAGAGATTTGGATCATTGATTGGACCATCTATGAATTAGCCCAATTCCTTTGGACTTTTTGTAATTGGATTTTATTTTGGGCTTTATCATGACCCAATCCACTACCTCATGATACATTCTACAGATACTTGATGTCACGTGCTTGATCCTGTCTCACGTGACCTTCAACCCAAAACCCTTCTTTCAATCCCAAATTTCTAAAAAAAAAAATTGGATCATAGTGGAAAAAACCCCTATTAAATCGTGTATATACATATCTATCTTCACTTATAATCTTGATTTTTACAATTTTCATCAATTTCTTGAAGCTCAAGAATTGTTTTTTCTATCTAAAATCCAAGTTTAGGACTTGATAAAAAAAAAAGTTTGTAAAAAAGATGCAGCATTTGAGGAAAACTGGGGTTTTGATGAAAAATAGGTTATCATGCAATGGATTAAGTTATTTTCTTCAGAATCCGTCTTCCAAGTGTGTTTCAGAAATGGGTTTTGCTCCGTTTTCATCTTCAGTCATTGAAAAGACTGCAATCAATGGTTTAGTGAAAAGGGTATGAACAAAATTCGATCTTTTTTTCTTTGGAGTTTTCATGGAAGAATTTTTCTTGTTTATAATAATTTGTGGGTTATTATGTAGTTTTTTTTTTGTTATTCCCTGCTCTAAGCTTTTATTTGCATTTTGTGTGAAATTATCTTCTAGTTGTGGAATTTGCAGTTATATTTTAGCTAATGCACCAGTAGAATTGAACTCCTTTAGCTATTTTCTTACAAATTTCTATAGGATTTTGGATATTTCTTCTTTCCTTAGATTGTATATGGGTTATAATATTTGCATAGAATGTGCCCGTACCCTCTTATATCATAGACGGAACAAGAAACTTTATGCTGGGAGGTGAATTTTCACTTTTTTTTGGGGGGGGGGGGAGTGAAGGAATTGGGCAAGGGGTGTTTAGCTCCGTCCTTGTTTTATATACAACAACAACAACCAACCCTTAATCCCAACATATTGGGTACGTCCTTGTTTTATATCCTTCTCATTATTAAGTATAGTAAGAGATAGTGACATAGTGTATCATAAAAAAAAATTCCATTTGAGAAACTATCTGTACGTGCTTCTCTGCTTTGTTTTTTGAGTAGTTACATGCTTTAAAAATGATTCACTAACCAAATTCAGTCCAGATTAGTTTTCAGAGAACTTATAATGAGGCTGTCTCCGAAGCGTTACGTCTAGGCTACAAAGAGGAAGAGAAAAGAAAAAAGAAAGCTATAGATGGATACAAATGTGGCCGATATTATCTAGCATGGCTTTGAGATTGAAATTAATTCCATTTTCCCTGAATTTATGAGGAAGCATAACCCTTTAACTCACCATAAACGAGAATGCACCTGTGCTTAGTCCTTGTCGTGCCATTTATGAATCTGTTATTCTATGAACGTGTACATCTGGAGACTTTGACTCCTTTATTTACTGTATCCTTGTAGGAAATGATGAATTTAGGTTCTATCTCGAACTGTGTTGGAGGTGTTGGCCATACAACTAAGGTCTGTGACTATTTTGAATTAATTCCCTGTCCTTCAGATTATTTCGTAGTTTCTATTGATAATTTTTCTTTACATTATTCTGCAGGTCATACATGAGGCTGGGGGTTAGTAACCGTTTTCTTTAATTACTCCTTTTCTAAGTTGCTATTTCGTCGTATATAAGAAAACATGGTTGCCAATTATTGTTGCCTTCTTGGTAGTCTGGCTATCTACATGCTCTGCTAAAACTTGTTGATTCTTCCTGGATGATAGCAATTCTCGTCCTATTATCTACTTAAATGGATTTTTCTAACCACATTAGGTATATATGCGATCAAAGTTTTTCTTTTTGGAGGATTCTTAATGAGGGGATTTCAACAACTATTTATCATAGCACGTTGTAAACCCAGTACATAGAGTTGACCACCCGCATGCGATTTTTTGGTTTGTTATTTCTATATGTACAGTTGGTAGGAGAGAGGGAAAAGGTGTAAAAAATTCCGCTTTGTGGCCTTCTACGTTTTCTGCTACATGTTCCATTAACTATGATTAATGTCTTTAGGGCTTCCAATACTTTTGAAAGAGGGGTGGATTAGGAGGAATTTGATGACCTGCCAGACACCATTTCAAATTGCCAGGACTAATGGAACGAATCCCAATATGCCATCCTTTGCTAGATCCTTTTCATCAAGAGCATCACGATCAGCTGCTCAAAACCGATCAGAGGTTTGCCCTTTATTTGGAATTTGTTTGTTTCAGAAAACCGGAGATGGGAATCTAACCTATAATGCTTAGTTCTTTCTTATATTTGGAGAGAATGACTGTTATGCTTTTCCTTAGTTTTGGTCTGATGTTGAAAGTAGTTCTTTGGATTCACTTAATTACTTCTGTAACTTATAAGCTTTGCGTAACTATGCAAGTTACGTTTAAAATGACATGTGAGCATGGGATGCTATCAATTTTGAGGAGAATTTTAGTGAATTAAGAATTCAAAGACAAGTGGAGAAGTATGCCTTTAATAATCCGAAGTTCCGAACATCACTAAAATGCGCAACTATGTCCTCTGGCATATGCTGGTGACGAGGATGAGGAAATTTTTTAACGATGGGATGCTATTGCTCTTTCTGGCTTCTATACATCCTGCCTTCCCTCTGTAATATCTTTTCTGAGTCCGCAGGAGTAACATAATAGAGATAAATTCACAAGTCTTGACCAACATTGATACCGAGCACATCTTTTACGCATGCTGCAGTCCATACTTTTGATTCAGTAAACCTACTAAGTTACAATCTATATGTCGATCACTGCTATAGCTAGAAAGATGTTTAAGGCAAATGGCTTCTGCTTGACCAAATAGAGCATGATTTCGTTGTTTGCTTTATCTTCTGCTACATTTCCACAGCATTCAAATTACTCTGTTAATGTGGTGGTCCAATGGAAACACTTGCTGTTCGGGTGTCAAACCAATTTGCATTTATGAAACTCAATCGATGCTAGTGCAACTAGAATCTATTTTCACTTTTTGGACCATTAACAATGAATTGTTCTCTTATATTAGTTGGGATTCCCTCTCCTGGAAACAGAATTTCCTTGCTAACCTCGCCAGTATTTCCCTGCTTTAGCACTGGTTGACCGTGAGCATCCATGCTTCCGTCTTGCTTTGTTGCCATTTCAAGCATCCTGGTTTTGTTTCAAACATGAACATATGTGTCCTCTTTTCTTGCTATTAACAGGCTAGGAAAGATGTATCTACTGTTGAAGATCCATTTGATGCCCCCACATACAACATCCCTGAGAAGCCAGTTACATTTACAGAAGGTGCTAGCTATACTGTGATCATTCTGGGAGGAATATTTATTGCTTGTGGAGCGATTTATGGAGTTCTCACTGAACTTATATTTCAACCAAAAGAGTAAGACCAGCTCCCTGCTCAGATGCTAAAGCTTCAGCTTCTTTTCTTCCATTTACTCTTATTGTTTCAGTTCATTCGGTTCAAGACAATTTTTGTGTTTAACAGGTACAAAGTTTTCGACAAGGCTCTGGATAGGGTTCAGAATGATAGCCAAGTACGTTCTTACCTGAATATTAATCTCGTGAAGTCCTCCCTTATCTCATTTAGTCTGGGAAGGGCTATAAACAGCCTTGGGCTATGAACATCATCATTGTCTTTTCAATGATTGTTTTACTACATTTCTTGGAGTAAATAGTTTAGATTTTCTCTGCTCCAGGTTAGGGTGAGAATTGGATCTCCCATTATTGGCTTTGGTTCAGAAAGTGTTAACCGTGCAGCTCGGCAGCGCATTCCAAACAGGAAATGGAAAGATGAAGACGGCATTGAGCATATTGAAGTAATTGCTCCTGATTCTGATTGCTTGTTACATCTGGTCCTCTTTCAATTAAAAATAGTCACCCCTCCCTCCTTGTGCATAGAAATAGGAATATAATGTTCTAATGTTTTAAGCGCCTGTTCCATGAAATGTAGATCAACTTCTTTATTCGTGGACCACGTGGAAATGGCGCAGTTTATGCAGAAATGTTCAAGGACAAGGTGGATAAGCGGTGGAAGTATACGTATTTGGTTGTTCAGATAAAAGCACCTGTTGCAGCTGAGCTGATGCTCGAGTCATACGTCCCAGCCTGAAGAGAGAGAGAGAGAGAGAGAGAGGTACATAATTTAATTCAAAACCCCATATGAAGAATGCTTCTGGCGCACTTCATCTTATCTCCAGGTCTTTTGATTTTGCTACAAAATGATGGTAAAATTTTCTCAAGAATCAAAACACATGTATATCCACGTGTTTTGACGCTCATTAATTCTCAAGAGAGGATCGTGAATCAGCCACCAGTCTAGGAGTTTTATGTGAACCTCTCTCTTTTTGTATGGCTTTTTTTGGGGTTAGAAAGTTGGGCGATGTGGATCGGTGTCGAATACAGGACCTCTCAGTCATGAGCCTAAGCAAGGCCACTGGACTATGACCTTATGGACTTACTTTTACTTAAAATACATTTATATTTTGATTAAAAGAAACAGAACACATGAAGAATAGGACAAAAAAGGCAAATAATTAAAATCCACTATATTCTTAATATGCATGCACGTTCATGTCTATATCATATTAGAAGGAAACGAAAGAATTGAACACATTTGACGCACGAGCTACCATTCCATCAAATAGCTTTTCTTACAGCACTATGTATAGTACTAAACAAGGTTTTGAAACCCGGACTGGGCATCGACCCGGAAAAGCTATTGGGTCACGGGTCACTGGTCGGACCGGTGGTCGGACCGTCATCGACCACCCGCTAACGTCATAAATATTAAAAATATATAATATATATACTTATTAATAAAAAATAAATTTAATGTAAGTATATATAGTAAAATT
>JAOWBF010000039.1:2740481-2750867 GCA_028566175.1 Vinca major
GGCCGGGTCAACCGAGTCAGTAAAATTAGAGCGGTTTTCAATGAAAATAGGTTTTGGCTCTTAACCGGACTGCCATGAGGGCCGGTCGACGGTCCGACCAGTCCGACCGGCCGATCCGGTCCGGGTTTCAAAACATTGCTTTAAATAGATGGTAAGTGAATTACTAATATTAAAATAATGTCACGGGTTAACTATTTACCTATGACACTATTTTGAAAATGTTTTGGGTCATACATTTTTGCACGTAATAGTCCGACTATGCATGAGCAATTTAAAGTGAGTCCAAATTAATCTTAATTAAGAAATTGTGACGTTGACTAAAATAAATAAGTTATATACATTCGAAAAAACCAAAACTACATCTTGAAAGTTTTTGTTTAAAGTTTCCAAAAAATAAATGTTTATTGCAATTTACTATTCCTAATAAGAAGTAGTTGCACTTTAGTATCATATAAACAAAAAAGATCCCTTAGGAGTCTCATGACCAATTTGACAAATTTCTTCCTTACTTATAACCGACAATGACAATATTGCCTAAATTAGTGTCAGTGGATATTGAAAGAAGAAATTCGCAGCTTATGCCCAATTTGAATATGTTTTTTATTTTATTGTGTTGGACCCCAAGAGAACGGCCCAAATGAGTTAAGCTTGCTAAGGGACGATCTTTGAATAATGGGGACCAAATAACATATTTACGGTCGATTACTGGACTTATTAACAGGCAACAAAAGGGGTATAAAGTACTTCTTAAGACGTTGAGGGTAGGTAACTGTTGAACCCCAGAAATATGACTCAGGTAGGATGGTTCCATTGAAGCATGGTTTGTGTACCTGAACACACTTACCCATTTATCAAAACACAAGGTGTTGGCACAGATAAAGGCTCATCGATGAGATAACTTGGATATGAAGAGTTCTCCACAAAGCAAGAGATCTAGAAGATAAGCTACACAAATAAGCATATTCAATAAGGAACTCTTTCAGACTTATCACTTATAGGTTAAGAAATTCGTACATGTTCACGTATAAAATGAGAAGAAACAAGCGTAAAAAACACACAACTCGTGTACACAACAACTAAATTTTCTCTTCAACACCCGAAAGGCACTGTCTTAGTAGTTTAGGGTTAGATTTTTTATTGCATTCCAACAAGCTTCTTAGTTAGGCCGTTATTTAAATTATTGGGATGATCATCCCTGGTAGAATTAGTCCTCGTATTCTAATTTCAATATATTTCTAATTCTCTGCACCATTTCTTTTAAACTCCTTAAGTTTCATCAAAGCGAATCAAAGAACTTGCAACCCCTACCATTTTTCTAAATCTCTTACGGTTTTCTTCTTTCGCTACAAAAATAGGGACATAATTAGTTTATGTTAAATGATTTCCATCTTTCTCCATAAAATAAGATGGCATGCTCGAACACTTTTAGCTTTCAATTATAATACAGGATAAATGACCGTGACTTTTTGTTTTTGTTTTGTTTTTTGTAGGATATATAGTTTGACTTTTGTTAGAAAAATAGTGGGACCAACAATAGAAAAAAGATGAATTTCTTTTGAATTCAAATTGGGCCTAAAGTAGGTATGAGGGAATAGTTGGCATTTTTATTTAATGCCATTGCAAATTAAATCGACGTGAGTAATAATATATTTCCAGTTGCAAGTGAGAGATGTAATTGTCATTTCCATGCATATTTAACGTCAAATTATTAACTAAACCTTTGACTAACAGTCACGTGATCCTTATAAGTCTTTTTAACATAGGAGACCAAAAATAACTACTCTTAATCTAGGGTTGTAAACTTCAATAAAACCTTATGAAAATGGTGCACATTTACTATTGTAATAATGATGTATTTGAGGCTTTTTGTTTGAGAATTTTCGTCTCATGGATTGAAAAAGTGATATTTTTTAAAAAAATGTGAGATTTGAAATAAGAGTTTTGTGTTGAAAATTGTAATGAGATTGTGCTAATGCATGTAAAACGACTTTAGGAGATTTTGCATTTAATGTAAACCTTTGAGCCGGTAAAAAATTGTCAATAATATAGTTTTACTATCTGAAATGCAACTAATGGTACTAGTTGTGTTGTTTTGTGCTATTAATAAGATAATGATAAATTTGGAACAAAAGAAAAATGACTCAATTAAAAAATTATCAAATATTTTGGAACAATAAAACAAGAATTAAGCTAATAGAAAGAGAACGAAGAGAATATATGTTCAACACACATACAACTAAATATTTTAATTCATTAATAAAATTACTCATTCATAATAGTTTGCCTAATTTTATTTTATTTCATAGTGTTTTCTTCATTGTTTCATTCCCTTATTTTTATTATAAATAGGTGCTATCCAAGTTAGGTTCGACAATTATTAATCTTTTTTTATTTCATGTAACTTATATTTTGATATAAATTGGAAATATCTTCCATTTCAATTATGATTTCTAGTTTCTCAATATATTTGCATGCGATTTTTTTCTTTAAGAAAAAACAAACAAAATGTTGCATTTTTGTAATAATATAAATGCAAATTAAGAGTGTGGCAACATGGATGTTTATGTGTCCACTCTAAATTATATGCATATTTAAACGTGGAGTATTTGTTGGTAAAAAATATTATTCAGAAGGAAAATTGCACTTTATTCTTAATATCAAACCTTATTATAAAGATAGTAAAAATATCTATGAAATTCATATTTGGTACACTACTTTTGACTTTCACACGTTTATTTCTTAAAAAAATGCATACATTTGTATGTTGTCATTATTCTAAAACTAACGAATTTAGTACATCACCAATTAGTTTTAGTAATAATATATCGTACTCGCAAATTTAAACACATGTTACACATATCAATTACTAATAATTTATTTTCATATAAAAATTAATGTTATTTTATTACTAATAATATAAAAAAATCTAGTATTCATAAATCATAAGTAAATTGAAGTCTTGTCAAAAGATCTTGAGTTAACGTTATAGAATTCAAAAGTTTTAAAAACATAACGACATAACAAAAATATGTACATGATAAAGAGATGTATCCAAATGTAATTTAACAAACATAAGTTATACTTTCAAAATTTCTAACTGTATACATAATACACATTCAAGTTAAAATATAACTCATACTTACTCCAAGATATAATAACAAGATATTTAATATTTGGCATGCATAAAAATATATCTTGGTTTAATTAAAAAAATTAAAGTTCACATTATTTTTAACCGCCTTATGGTTATTTTCCGCACTTTGCTCATAATTTTTATAGTTTCTTCTCTAATGTTATCTAAAAAAATAGGCACAGTCCAAGTTGTTTTTTATAATTAGTAGTACTTAACCCAATTTATTTGTTTCATATAGAATTAATTTATTTTCCATTATTATTTGTCTGAGGCATATTCGAAGATGTTAATACCATAGTCTTCAATTTTGTTGATTTTTAAAGAAATTTGTTAAACCTACCTTTTTATTGCTATTATAATTGAAGATTGTGATGGAGGCACTCTGAAAAAAGTTGTTGAGTGTTTGTTTGTTTTAATTACCATTATTAATATATTTCATCACTATGGGGTGTGCGGCATTATATGTTATTTTAATATGTAACTTTTATTATTTTAGTTGTTGATTTAGGGTTATTCCAGATGATCAACTCTCTTCTTTTTACTATGTTTGAGAATGAGTTTGATGACTGTTTTGATTTTAGTGCCTATGCTCATTTAACGTCATTGGATAAGTTCTTATTAACAAAAAAATAAAATAAAATAGTATCGAGTTTCATATGTTTCTTAGTCTCTGTTTTATAAACTAATTAATTGTAGCATCATAGTCATAAAAGCATATTCATGCACGTTTCTTTTAGGTAGCAAAAATTCGATTATTAACTTTTTCAACTACGACTCAAACACTTAATCGTTAGATTATTACCTAAAGAACATAAATGCACATTGATTACTAATCACTTATTTACATCACAAGTAAATAGTCACATTGTTTTATTACGATACTCAGTAAAAGACTTTCACAAAACATAGTACACGTAAAAGTCTCGTAAAGTTAGTTCTGCATGTAATGAAACTCATTAGTTTTATAAATATATAATGTAATAAACATATAAAAATGACTACCAGTCTATTAAATTTGAGTTTTAACGTGTAACTTTTTTTTTTCTTTTCTTAACCTCTATGATATGTATGCATGATATATTTCCGAGTTAATCTGTAGTTCATACTATGTAATGCTTTACAACTCAGTAATCTCAGAAATATTAACGTATAAAAATGATTAGCCGTTCATCAAATTTAAAATTAACGTGTAACTTTTTTAAATATTCATAACTTTTATGATATGCATACCGGATATGTTCCCGAATTAACCTATAATTCATGTTACTTAATGCAACTCGTTAGTTTTATAAACATTACTCACTCAATTCCTTAATATAAGACTTTCATAACATGTTAGAAAATTAAGAAATTAAAAATTAAGATGTTTTTTCAATCAAGATATCGTTATTACTCTCTTAAATAAAATTAGTGGTATATAAGTCATACTTAGAGATTAATATTTGTATTTTAACTAACAAAGTATCTTATTTTTTGCATACTTAATTTTCGCAACATGTAATGAAAGCCTTATAGAGTTATAGTAAAGAATGATGAACGTATAAAAACAACTACTAGTTCATCAAATTTAAATTTTAACCCGCAACTTTCTGTTTATCTTTGTAACCTCTACTATACACACTTACGACGTATCTTCAAGTTAATCAACATTTAATTTTACCTTCGCGCTCGAAAAAAGAGAGGAGAAAGACCCTATAGTAAAAAAAAAAAGAAATCTAATTAAATTAACTTAGTGTAATATTTACATAATCTTGAAATTGTAATTTTGTGTAGACAATGTGAGAAAAAAAAATCTTGTAATACTTCTTTTTGCCTTTGGTGATTTTGCTCTCTTTGGCTTCCAATTTCAATGCCCATTTTAGCTCCTCAAACCCACATTTCTTCTTCTCAAATTTCCTTAAAGAATTCATCTTTCCTTTCTGTAATTTGTAGAACAATTTTCACTTTCTTGTTGCAGATTTAAGCAAGAATTGAAGGGAAAGAGGTTAGAGAGGCTTTCGTTTGAGGGTTTGGCTTTTGCTTAGCTTTATCTAACCTCTATCATCATGCCCACCTGAATTCTATCAGTCCCTTTTATCATTTTTTGTCCCTTTTCATCTATCGCTTTTATTCATCTTTATCTGTAAGCACCGAATTTTCTAGGTATCTATCTGGGCTAAATTTGTGTTTTGTGTTGCTTTGTTGAATGTAATTTGTATTGGGTTTGTTTTGTATAATTGAATCAAAATTGAAGATTTAATGTTTTTTCATAATCAGGTGTGAAAAAACTGAGCTTTATGTGAAAGAAGTGATTGACTTTGCTCAGTGATTGGATTTGTGGGCTTGTTGATTTTTTGTGTTGTTTTGTGAATTGGGTTTTTTGTTAAGTGTAAATGTATAGATTGGTTTGTGCCCAGATATCTTGTTTTATGTCCTGAGTGGGGATTGAGAATTAGGGGTTTTGAGGTTGAAGATCATTTGATGTTTTTGTTGTTGTTACTGAAGTTTTACTTGATTTTGGATTTGGGTTTTGAGGTTTGAGGTAAATGGCTTTTTGGCTTTTGGTTTGTTTCATCAGTAGATAGGTGAAAGATTGCTTCTTTCTTCATTCGGATGTTGCTCATTTGCTTGTATACTTGTTGTGCTTCTGCTTGAAAAGAATGTTTGCATTTGTCTTGCCTTTTGTTATATGGAGTCTGGGATCTTATTGAATTGTGGTTAAGAGTAGATGTGTATTCTTTGGTTGTGTTTGTCGAGACTTGTTTCCGTGGTTAAGATTTAAAGGAAACCCCTTTTGGGTTTTTGGTTGTAGGACAATCCATCTGTTTTTGGTTTACTAGCTTGGGAAATAGATATACTGTCTGAATCATCATTGGTTTAGGAACCTTGGTGTCTGTGGATTGATTGAGTATGAGTCGGAAAGTAAGGAGGAAGGTAACAAGGAGAGGAAATGATAAGGTAGATTGCCCGGAGATCGAAGAAGAATGTATAGCTTTGAATGACAGTGGGGTTGTTGATTGGACTAAGTTGCCTGATGATACTGTAATTCAGCTACTTTCATGTCTTACCTATCGTGATCGTGCAAGCTTATCGACGACATGTAGGACTTGGCAAACCCTTGGAGAATCTCCTTGCTTGTGGCAGGCACTGGATCTTCGTCCTCACAAATTGGATACCAAGGCAGCTATTCATCTTGCGCCACGTTGTAAAGACCTTCAGAAGCTTCGTTTTCGTGGGGCTGAATCAGCTGATGCTATCAATAGACTTCATGCCAGAAATTTACGTGAAATTAGTGGTGATTACTGCCGGAAAATTAATGATGCTACACTGTCGGCTGTTGCTGCTCGACATGAGAAGCTTGAGACTCTTCAACTCGGGCCCGACTTTTGTGAAAGGATCACAAGCGATGCAATAAAGCAAGTTGCTTTATGTTGTTCTCAACTTCGGAAACTCCGGCTTTCAGGTGTCCGCGAAGTTGATAGAGGAGCCATAAATGCTCTAGCTGAGAACTGTCCTCATTTAATGGATATTGGATTTATTGATTGTCTTTGTGTTGATGAGAAAGCATTGGGAAGTGTTCTATCAGTTCGCTACCTTTCGGTTGCTGGGACGACTGGTATGAAGTGGGATTTAGTTTTCCAACACTTGGATAAGTTGCCTAATCTTATAGGTCTAGATGTTTCTAGGACAGATATAAACCCTGTTGCAGTCTCGAGATTATTTTCAAGTTCACAGAGCTTGAGGGTCTTGTGTGCCTTAAATTGTCCAGCCCTTGAAGAGGACGCTAGCTTCGTCTCCAACACTAATCATAAAGGTAAACTGCTACTTGCAGTTTTTACCGACATTTTCAAAGGAGTAGCTTCTCTATTTGCCGATACTACAAAACAGGAGAGGAATGTCTTTATTGACTGGAGAAACTCAGAGGCCAAGGACAGGAAATTGGATGAGATTATGAATTGGCTAGAATGGATCCTCTCCCATTCACTACTACGTATTGCTGAGAGCAACCCACAAGGTTTGGATAACTTCTGGCTCAATCAAGGTGCATATTTATTGCTCAGTTTGATGCAGAGCACACAAGACGAAGTTCAAGAAAGGGCAGCTACCGGCCTTGCAACTTTTGTAGTCATTGATGATGAAAATGCCAGTATTGACGGTGGAAGAGCTGAAGCCGTCATGAGAGATGGAGGGATACATCTCCTTCTTAACCTTGCAAAATCATGGCTTGAGGGGCTTCAGTCAGAAGCTGCCAAGGTAATGCATTTAATTAGGCGTTAAATCTTAACCTTACTTTTTCCCACAAAAAATAAATCTAAACCTTACTTTTGTTGCTAGATGTTTTTGCAAATCATTTACATTTTCGTCTGACAGTTAATTCTATTTGTCAATGCATCTAATATCTTGACTACTTGAATAGGCTATAGCAAACTTGTCGGTGAACACAAACGTGGCTAAAGCCGTTGCCGACGAAGGAGGTATTGATGTCCTTGCAAGTTTGGCAATGTCTATGAACAGGTTGGTTGCTGAAGAGGCTGCAGGAGGCCTCTGGAATCTTTCAGTCGGGGAAGAGCATAAGGTCCGTTGTCCGTTAGCTTTCCCGGGATTTTATGTTTAGTTTATCTGGTTTTCTAAATGAACTTCAAATTACAGGGTGCCATTGCTCAAGCGGGCGGTGTAAAAGCATTAGTTGATCTCATCTTCAAATGGTCTATTGGTGGTGACGGAGTTCTCGTAAGTACCTCTCTGACATGTACATGAAGATCTGTATGTCAGTTATGTAGTATTAGGTTGATTTCCAAATCCGGTTAATATGCCAAGCTCTTCATAACAGGTTTCTTGTTCACAGGAGCGTGCGGCTGGTGCATTGGCTAATTTGGCAGCTGATGACAAGTGTAGCGTGGAGGTTGCCTTAGCGGGTGGAGTACATGCTTTGGTAACTCTTGCTCGAACATGCAAAGCGGAAGGAGTGCAAGAGCAGGTATTTACTTTTTCTAGCATTAGAATAAATAGCTTTTCCCTGCATCCATAATTTACCGTTACATTTGTAAATTTCAATGGAAATAGTCTCGATGCTGCATGAAAACGCTCGAGGAACTTTAATGCTACTGATGATTGTGAGACTTAGGCTTTGCCCGGGTAATTAGTCGATCTAAATTGTTATCGATGCCACTTAAATTTTTTCGTTGTCTTTCCTGAGATATTTCTCAGCTTAAAAGTAGTTTGAAAAGAATACCGGCCACTTTATTTGCCTTAGACAACTGCATCAAAGAATGCCAGCCACGATTTTTTTCTGCCTTCCTATGCATGCTTGAATACATTTATTTGCTGAATACAGAGTCCAGATTATATAACCCAATGCCTTAAGTAATTATATTGCTATGACTCTTCTGAAATCAAAGATAGCCAAGAAAGTATCTAATTGGAATAATGAGATGGATGTATGAATTTATTTATTTATCGGGGCAGAGAGGTGTCGAATTCAGAACCTATTGTTCCGAGTCACAATTGGTGTGCCAACTGCGGTAGCCTTCTTTGACAATGAATGTATGAAAGTGTTCTGACAGCATATGTACTATTTTCCAGGCAGCTCGTGCTCTGGCGAATTTGGCTGCTCATGGAGATAGTAACAGTAATAATGCTGCGGTTGGGCAAGAGGCTGGAGCCATTGAATCACTCGTGCAGCTCACTCAATCTGATAATGATGGTGTCTGGTAGTTGACCTGCAAATTTCGATTGCTCTATGGCCACCTGGAGTGGTCATCCGAGATTTTATTCTTCTTGAAATGCTTACTTTATATCCTTCTTGAATCCACGTCTACCTCTAAAAAGCCACAGAAAAAAAGATCTCCTCTTGATTTGCTGATGATACTTTCGCAAAAGATCATTTTGGACTTAGTTTTTTCTAGTTTGTACTTTTGCTTGGTTTCCTCTGATTGTTATTCTTTTCAATATAGTCAAGAAGCTGCCGGAGCATTGTGGAACTTATCATTTGATGACAGGAATCGAGAAGCAATTGCAGTTGCTGGTGGTGTTGAAGCCTTGGTAAGATTTTTCTCTTCTTGAGCTTAGTCGATCTTGATTCATAACTCAAAGTCCAAGCTAGGACTTCCATTCATTCTTTTAGTGTGTGTTAATCTATGGTTTATTTTTGGCTACTGATTATCAAATCTTCCTGATTCGAGGATAGGATTTTACAATATGAATTCTAAATGCAGTGTTCAACGGGAACAGATTATGATAATAAAACTTCCTCCAACTGCATGAACTTTTCAAAACTCATTTTTCTTGGCGTATTGGGACTTGAGTTTATTTTCTAACATAAATTCAGAATTCTTTTTAGAACTTCAATTCTCTTTTATTTCCTCCAGTCTCTAACTTGGATGTGAGGTTTAATCGAGGATAACGCTCTTTTAGGAATGAATGAGAAAACTTTTGAGTGTTGAGGAAAATATGGTTATTTCCTTCTGCTTTACGTTTAATAAAATAATAAAGGTACTTGCTTCTTTGTGTCTCTTTATGTTCATAAAGAGTACAATAGGTGCTTCCTTCTGCCGTTTTCCAAAAGGTATATATATACCCCTTTTGACCGATGCCCTTGTTCTCCAAAAGTCTTAGGGTCAATGTGGTAAGTGCATAGAGCAACTTCTGATAAAATCCAGCACAATTATTTCATCCATCTCAATCGTGTTACTTGATAGTTGTCTCCTTCTGCTTTTCCCTATGGATTGAGGTAGAATTTTTAGTACATTTCTTTTCGCAGTTACTTTGATTAAATGTCCTTTCTTGTGTAATCGTGACTTTGCAATCAACTTGCATTTTGGTGGTACTTTCACATGTTTTCGGTGGAGATTAGTTATCATTATGTTTAAACTTAACTGGCTAAGACCCTGACTAGAAGTTTCTGCAAGTATTGAGGAATGAAGCTTATATAATTTTCAGGTAGCTCTTGCAAACTCTTGTGCAGATGCCCCACCTGGCCTTCAGGAGAGGGCTGCTGGTGCTCTATGGGGTCTCTCGGTTTCAGAAACCAATAGGTAAGGACAATGACCTCTCTCTCTCTCTCTCTCTCTATTTGTTTTAATGGGTTTTATAGCAAGGGTTGGACGAACAAACACCCACGAATATCACTAACTTATTCAACAGTTCCCTTTCTAGAATGAATCAAAAATGGAAAAAAAGGCAAGTCGTTAAAAAAATTTCATCCTGTACTTTCGATACAAGCATGCCGAGTCACGTTGCAGACAACCCTGAACATTTTCTTTACTGCTAACACT
>JAOWBF010000039.1:2826629-2839126 GCA_028566175.1 Vinca major
TCTCTTTTAAATCTCAACCATTGATCCTCTTAAAAAATGAAATCAACGGCCCTTATTGTGTCCCGCACGTGCGGAATATAAGGCGTTCCGCACAGGAGCCGGACTGCAAGAACAAATCAAACATTTTTTTCTCCAAATTCCCAAAATATCTAAAAACTATTACACACCAAAGGGATTCAGGAGAAGCTCAGCAAAGGGATTTCATTGCAATATTGAGATACTAAAGTAAAATCTTCTCCAAACTCTCATCTTCTTCATAACCAGATCCTCCAACCAACTGGAGAAATCATTTCTGAGATTTTTACCATTTTTGTTATAATGATTTTGAGAAACTTGAATTTAGCAAAAGTGATGACAACTCAATTTTCCTTGTTTCTTCATGAATTTGATGCAAAAGGTTTAATAGAATAATGGCATATGTGGTGAGCAAGATCAATATGAAGTTCAATCTTCACAACAAATCAGATGCTGTTCATCTTCTTCAACTTTAAAGCTTCGATCTTCGCCAAAAACTGGGAGAAAAAATGGATCAAAAGGCATTAACTTCGTCTTTAATATCCATAAACTCCCAAGAACATCATAAACTGCCAAAATTAACTTCACTTGATGTTGAAAAAGAGAAGACCAACCTTTACCCCTTGAGTCGAGGCAGTCAAATCATTTCCGTGTGATCGATGGCCTCCGTGTGATATTGGGATTATTGATTGATTTATGGAATTTTATGGAAGGATTCCAGTGTTGGCCGGATTTTAGTAAGCAATGGTTGCCGGAATCCGGAAATCGGCGGTGGCCATATTCCTGTAGTCGACCGTGGGTGCTACTGCTGCTTCTGGGTGTGATGAAGATGGTGGGGTATACGAGTATCAGGTCGACGATAAATTTGTGGACTGGATTCAATAAAATAAGACATGTGTACTATGTGATTAATTAAAGAATTTAGGGGGTTGGTGTATGGTCCCACCTGTGGATCGGTTCCATTTTGGCACAATCAAGTTCTTTTAGACTTATTTACTTTTTTGATCGGGCACATGTGTCTGGCACAGGACATGTTTTGCCTGATTTTTGACAGGATTTGTTAATTTGATAGTTTTACTAACTCGTAAATTGGTGGTGCTAAAAATAGTTGAATAAAAAGTTTTTCCTATTTATACTAATTAGGTTAAAAAATGGCTCTTTATTAAAATAATGTAACTTGGATAAAAACAAAACTCAACCAGAAATGAAATACTTTCAACATCTTTGTCAAAAATGGGCAAAGTTGAAAAAAAGGAGAATCAAAATTAAAGTTGGTTAGTTGATGAGAATGATTCGACACTAAGCGATGTTGAAGTAATAAATCAAGTTTAAATACGAAATATCACATTGATCCGTACTTAATTTCTTGGTGGGCTAACTCAGCGTTGTGGTGGAAGAAGAGATTAGTCTGAATATGATGTCAACTTGCCCAAGACGTGCGCGATTATAATACTGAACGTTTTAAATTCAGTAAACACATAACACTTTTTGAACATATGTTGCATTCTTTGAGACATGTGTTAGATCATATACAATATGCATTCTCTCTTTATGAATACATGTCCTGAAACTGTAACATGTGTTTTAACTAATGAACACAATTATTTTAGACATGTAACACATGTCTTACCTAACATATGTTTGAAAATTACAATATGTTTCCTCACGAAAAAATCTTAGACTGTTAAAATATTTATCCAACAATTTAAAAAAGAGTGAAAATGTTTAAATTTGGGGGTAAAAAAATTATCTGTCTCCATTTTTATATCCAACAAATTATAAATTATTATGTGTTTATATAATTGAAATAAATATTTACCTAACAAATGATTAAATACCTAAATAATGACATATACGGTAACAGACGGTTTTCACCCGAATTCGGGTCGACATGCACAAGGCATCGCAATTGCCACGTCTGATAAAACGTCAACGTCTTTCTCTGGTCCAAAAGCTTTCCGTTTCCGAAAGTTTCACTCTCTTTACTGCTTCCGACTTTCTAGCTGGCTATTCTTACGTACCTACTACCTTCTCACTACTTCCAAGTTGATCATCATTAAACCGACAACCACCAGTTTCTCTCTCTCTTCTATAGCCACCATGGCGGAAGTCGCCTCTCAGAAGATCATGGCGGAACCCTCGATTTCACCGTCGTCGGAATCAATTGACCGTGACCGTACCGATTCCGTACGAGTTTCCGACGCGACCAACTCCGACTTGTCCTTTCCTAGTACACCGGATCGTCTTCCTTCCTCGCTTGATCGCTCGTCTTGCATACAATCCGATGATCAGGTTTTGAATTTTACTTGCCTTTCAATTGAACTATTTTTTTTTTTTTTAACTTTGCTTAGTATTACTACCTTCATTCCTTAATATGAGTAGTGCAGGACTGTAGCGAAAAATAAGGAAGCAAAAAAAATAGGCTAGTTTGTTAGTCAAAATATCAATATTACTCTAATAAATAGAATTAGTGATATACAAGTCTATTTGAAAGAGTAATATTAATATTTTGACTAATAAAATATCTTATTTTTTTTGCTTCCTTAATTCTAGCTACATGTACTAAACAATGGAATAGAGGTATTGTTAATTAACTTTCAATTGTGGTTGCAGTGCTAGTTGTTTGTTTCTCCCAAGGTTTAAGAACATTAACTAGAAAAAAATTAAACAAATTAAGTGTGGGCATAGACGGAGCTAATAACTTCATGTTTGTGTAAAAAAAATATCAATTTCCACATAATTCTTATAGAGGCTAGAGTAAATTTTGTTGCTACATTCTGAAATTTTCGAATTTTTCAAGGAAAAAAAATGCAATTTTTAGAATTTTGGAGCTCGGTCCTTGAACGTGCTAGACTTCTTTTTTCTAGGAAGTTTTTAATTTTGTTGTTAAGTTGCTAGAGAATACCACCAGGAAAGCAACTTGAGAAATATTGAATTTAAGTGACAGAGATAAACGAATTCAGAATTTGGTGACTGTTATTATTGTGCAAATTTTGTTCCCCTGCTGATAGAGTTGTAGGAAAGGGTGAAAGTCTAGATTTAGTATGTTCTAAGCGTTATTTCAGGCTTTTGATTAGAATTTCAAAGGGAATATAAGCCAGGTGAAATTGATTAATCACGGAATTTTATGTTTGTGAATGATAGAAAATTTGTTTGCACTTTTGGAGGTTTAATTTCGAATTTTCAATTGTTTTAAATGTTGCATTCACTGTTGGTTACAGAATCAACTGGCTTTGAAAAGTGAAGAGTATCGGCAACTTTTTCGACTTCCTCTAGAAGAAGTGAGTGAATTTCTATTACATTTTTCTTCACTAATTGCGATAAAGACGGCCTTATCTTTTGTACTCCTTTTTTTTTTAAATATGTGGTGGGGTGGGTGATTTTTTTTAACTACGATCGTACTAGATTTCTATGGCTGTCTGATAACATTAGTTTTTATTAGTTCTTCCCATTGAGGTCGCTTATATGCTCGATGGTGATTTTATTAGTTGTATAGAAAAGTTTATGTGGTTGATTATTAAACACCAAAAGTTTATGTGTTATTGTGATGCTGATCTCCCTTCAGCTCTAACTTATTTTTTCTGATAAAATTGAAATTATAAAATAGAGACTTGTTTTTGTTGATTTGATTCATCTACAATTGTCGATCTTTACATATTCAATTACCCATATACATGCAATGCAGCAGATGAGATTTGGCTTTATGTGTGCCAAATTTATCATAGAAAATTCACATTTCTAGGTTTTTGTGTTGCAATTACTTAGTTTTTTTTTCTTCTTTTTTTTCTTCAATGTTTGCAGGTTCTTATTCAAGATTTTAACTGTGCATTGCAAGAGAATTTTCTTCTTCAGGTGGTACTGGTATCAGATTGAATGATATGTTAACTTTGCACAGTTTCGTTTTTGGAATTTAATCTTTAACTTCTTATCATTCTAGACTAGATGTTTAGCAGGATGGCCACTTCTTTCTAACACCTTTTCACCACTTTGGTTTTAGAAAATAGTTCTTATGAGCTCAAAGTTTGTTGTTGGTTGAGAATATTGTGGTGTTATCCAAGGTTTGACAGAATTCATTGGTTGCAGGGTCATATGTACCTGTTTGAGCATAATATATGCTTTTACTCCAACCTCTTTGGGTTTGAGACGAAGGTTTGATTTGAACTTTCTTCTGTTGTTTAATCTTGTATTCTATTGAATTTGACTGTACGCGGAGAAGTATACTGTTTAGTGGGCTTTGCATTGGACTGGCCATAGTTTGGTATAAAGGGCCAACCATGGCAGCCCTTTTTTTGGAGCAACATTTATGTCCAGAACGGATTTCCCAAATCCGTTCTGGGGGAGAACGGATTTGCCTTTTTAAATTTGATGTTGCTCCAAAAAAAAGGGCTGCCATGGTTTGGCATACCATGACCAGTCCAATGCAAAGCCCCTGTTTAGTTGATCTAGTAATTAATAAGGCAAGAGCCTTCGGCATTTCTAAGTTCCATTGTGCATGTCGGTTAAGTTATTCCTCCTGTTTCCTTAATAGCTGTTGATGGCTTAAGAACGTACACTGAAACAACTAGAGATGATATGAAACTCACACATTGAAATGTCTTTGACTTTGCAGTAGGCGTGTTACTTTCAACTAGTAAATTACCTAAGTTGTATGCATCTTATGCAATTGATTTATGTCCTCCAATTCTCTCTGGATTTTAATAACATAAAATGCCTGGAGAGTTTGGGTGAGTGGAAGATTTTTCTGAATAGCTTAGATTTCCCTTAGGTGATAGAGACTGCAGTCTAGTAGACTGTTGACATTAACTGAATGATCTAAACCTGAGTCTTCCTCAACTAATTTTGGTTTGTAGTTTTCTACTAGTTGATTTTTGTCTGATACATTTATAGAGACAAGTTGCAAGGTTTCTGCCTATACATTTTGGGTTTCTTTGGGACATTTTTCTTTTGCTTGTTGTCTTAAGTTCAAAGGCAAATTTCAAGGCATCTAATTCTCTAGTTTACCTTCTACTTAAAGTTTAGTATTTTGCTTTCTTGCCTAGTGATGGTATTTGCAATCACGTAAACAATCTTTGTGGACGATTTGTTCTAACTTCTAACTTTTGTTCAATTGCTTGCTGCCTTGGTATGCAACCTTAACCTCTGTCTTGATTTGACTTTGGTTTTTATTGTAGAGAATAATCCCTTTCCATGAAATCACATCTGTAAGAAGAGCAAAAGCTGCAGCTATTTTCCCCACTGCCATAGAAATAATAGCTGGAGGAAAGAAGGTACTTCTAAGATGTGCTGTTTATATCCTGTAGTAGCTTTCTCATTGATTTAACTTGAAAGGAGGACGCGAGTCATTGTTTCATCCAAAGGATAGAATTAGCAGCAATGTCTAATTGTTTCTCTTGCTCACTGTGTCATGGCAGTACTTCTTTACATCTTTTCTGTCACGTGATGAAGCATTCAAGATCATAAATGATGGTTGGTTACAGCATACTGATGGAGTCAAATTGGTTGTAGATCAGCAGGTTCTTTTCTTCTCCTAGCTTTGACTTCATCTACCTGGAGTGTTTTCCTGTACTAGCTTGATTTCCTCCAGAATAGCAAATTGAATTTCTACGACAATTCATAAATTCTAATATAATGTTGAAAATTATCACTTCCACCAATTGTCTTAGGATTCCAAGGTGGCTCCAGATGTACTCGAAAATGGAAATTCTATAGCAGATAAAACAGTGTGTTCCAGACAGTTGGTGGATGAATTAGATATTACTGAAAGGTATCCTCTTAGTTTGACTTAATTTTTATTCTGGATCTTATTTATCTTTTTTGCTGCATGGATGTGTTAATAGGGGCATAGACTGTTCTATGCCGGAGGATGATCTTAATCTTCCAGTTGACAGCCAGCCAGAAATTTTGTCCACGTCTTTTGAATCACAAGAAAATTTGGAAGCAGATGTAGAAATTGTACAGAGTGTAGAATATTCATCGTCTGGAAATTCTTTGGTCTGGGAGGCAGAGGAATGTGATGCCCCAGGGGGTTAGTCAAGTTTCCACTCATCCATAAAGAGCTCTTTACATGCTAGTTTTCCCTGCAGTGGTTGTAACTTATTCTGTTCGTTTCTATTGAATCGGTTGACTTTGTTTTGCAGTCCCCGAGTTCTATACAAAGGTTGCAGAGTCAAACTTTCCGGTAGTATAAATTTTCTTTGGGGTTATTTTGCTTTAAGTTTGTTTAAGTTGATTGTTCATTGAGGCAGAAGTCGCTGCTCATGTTCTTTGAGCCTTGAAGTCTATTAACGATATGCTATTACAGGTAAAGGCGGAGGTGCTCTTCCATGTCTTATTTTCAGATGCTGCTGCTGATTTTCAGGATTCTTTTCATAGAAAATGTGGAGATAAAGGTACATTGTCCAGTTAATTTCTTAGTTCTGACTAGTTATACCCTCATTCTTGAACTGTGTTTTCCTGATGTAGAATTTAGTTGAAAATGCTGTGTTTAACTATTTATCTCATTTGGTGACTGTTTGGTTTCTTTCATATATTTTTTCTCTATCCTTTTTGCTTTTCAGATTTTAGGTGCAGTAAGTGGCGTCCTCATGAAAATTTTGGACGTACTCGTGATGTATCTTTTCAACATCCAATAAAACTATATCTTGGTATTGCTATCGCTACCTAATGAAATTTTTAATGATTACGTTAGGTCTTCTCATAACTCAGTAGTCTATCCATCTTTTATGTATGTTAGGTGCAAAATTTGGTAGCTGTAATGAAGTGCAGAATTATCGAGTTTACCGGCGCAGGTACCTGAGACTTTCCATTAAAAAGCTCAAGTGCATGTTCTTGTTGATCCTTGTGGCTAAACCATTTATTGCGATTATTCATTTACTTCTTCTCTTGACATTTATATCTGCCAATATGTGGCCCCAGCAGGCCCATCTGAGCTCTTTATTTGTCTGTGGCGTTCTTTACTTTTTGGTAGATGCTCATGTTTTGTTAGGAAATTTATGACTGTACAATGTCCATGCTTTTCGTTATCCCTCTACTCTTCTTTCACGTTTTATGCGGCAATTTTGAGTCAGCAAGGTGTTTATACTTTAATTAAAGTTGGAATTGCACTATGATGTTATAGAAGAAGAGGAGATGTGTGCCAATATGGTAAATCATTTTCAAATTTGAAGATTCTCGGTTTCTGCATTTTATGGCCGCTCTTATGGTATTAAAATTGTGAAAAATTATTCCCTAGTAAAGAAAATAATTCTTAACATTGTGGGATATCCCAAATAGGAAAATATATATATCTGGTTAGCATCAAACGTGATATTTATACTTTCTGTTGTTGTCATGATAAAGCAGATGTGTTAAGTCCACCCTTTCCTGACATGCACTCTTTGAGCATGATGTTTCTACTGAAGCCATTTTGAATGTTTTAATACTGAAATGGAAAGTAAAGGAAGAATTGCTGAGATGAATCATCAAAGAATTGTTTTCCTCTGCTTCTAAGTTCACCAATATAAAACCATAAAGTTGCAGTTCGTTGATGTTTACAGAAGCACCTAACCTCTCTTATATATGAAGGATTATATTAGTTGCTGGAGACTGTGTCTTGTCCTTCAACTATTGCTTGAATCCTGAGAAAGCCTACTGTAGTTTATGTTGCATGAACCTTGTCTAGGGATTCAGGTAGGCGATGATCTATAGTGCTAGTCATCTGGTCATGGATCCATTCCAAGTCATGGATGTCCTGAATGACATTGACGGAGTTTGAAAATTCTTACAATCCGACTTGGGTTCAAGGAAATATTGGAGCTGAAAATAGAAGTTAGATTGGAATGTTGAGCATGTCAGGGCTGGATGGTCTGATGTCTGACTCATTTTTTGTGGATAGTGGCAGAGGTTATTTCTTTTTGTACAATTCAGTTTTTTCTTTCTTTCTTTTGTGATAACTTCTACAATTGAAATTTGAGTAAGATGTAATTTCAAAATTGGTTCAATAAAAATATTTTATGTTACACATGGTTTATGAACCAGAACGGTTTTACAGGTTCCTGTTGAAACCCGATACGTGTACTACAGCTGTCCTGAGAGATCTGCAGTGTTTCATACTTATAGGGACTACTGCTCTTGTGCTTATTATAATTCTTATGTAATTTCTATAACTTGTGTTGCATTCTTGTCCCCTTTTGTTTACTATGTTTTACTTGTATTTCCAGGTCTGCAATTTGTTTTTGGCATTTCTACTTTACTTTTATTTGATTAAAGATATAAGCCTTGTTTCTTTATAAAATTATACCCACCTAGCTGGTCTTTTGATCCTTTCCTTCTATGTTTTTTACATCATAGAACACACTTGCCATTGCTTCGTGTCATATGTCTTCTTTATATGACTTCGACATTTAATTGTTCAAGTTACATAATTCATGGTTTGATGATTGTTTGTCACCAGCCATTTGGTTATTGAGACTTCACAGGAGATCACAGATGTACCTTATGGTGACTACTTCCGAGTAGAGGTAGGATTCTCTCCCTCCAAATAAATCAATATATTAGGGTGTGCCCCCATATATATATACATACACTTTTTCTTGCATGTTTTACTGATTGGTTTCACAAAGTAATCTAATTTGTTTTTTTCAATCCTCATTCATACTAATGTCTGTGGTTGGTATTCTTCAGGTATTATGGGATGTGGAGCAAGATGGTGGTGAATCACATAGGGGTTGCGTTCTAAGGATATACATTAATGTGAATTTTTCCAAGAAAACCATGTTTAGAGGTTTGTGACTGGCAGCTCAGCACTAACATAACCTTGAGGGTGGTAATTGGTCATGCGGTTTTTATCTGAATGCAAATTGAAGAAATATGGACCAAGTTTTCAGCTGTGTCAGCTTCTAGCTTTGTTGCAGATTCAATGTTATTAGGAAGTTGCATATCTAATCTAACCTTATCTGCAAACGTTAAGCTTGCTTGTTTACCTTCCACTGCATGTCTAACCTGAGTTGTGTGTGATAAAAGTAATCTGTGTCTTTAGAAATGGTGTCTTTGTAAAATTGAGTATTTGCTGGTAAAATACTCAAGTCATTTTACCCTCAGCCCAGCAGAACAGAGTATTTGAGGAGTGAGATCTAGGCTTGTAAAGTTCAAATTTTAGCAGATATAGACATATAAAAGTGTTGACTCTGATCTCCTCCTTTTATGTCTTTTATTGTCTTTGGTGATGTGGGGATCTTGGATCTTAGTAGAGCAATCATATCTTTGTAGATTTGTTTTTGCTGTTGTTTCTTGTGTAGTATATTATGGCTGTTTGGTTAAGCTGCTACGTATGTGACAAATGTCAAATATTTTTTTGAAGCATTTGAATTTCACTGCTGGTTAAACAACTGTCTCATGAACTTTAATGAGTTTCTAACCAGATGCTAAGTGGCAAAAATTTATGCAGGGAAGATAGTGCAGTCAACTGTGGACGAATGTCGAGATGCATATGCCGCTTGGCTGGACCTTGTACAGTATCCATTCCTAATCTTGCATCGTTTCAAATTTTTTGATTGTTGGATGTTGACCTGTGTAATAAGGATTTTGTGATATTTCTTTCAGGCACATGAATTGTTGAAGCAGAAGAGCATTGAAATACAAGAAAGTAGGGTTTTGAAATAAAAAAATATTTACGAGAATTTTTCAAGTCTGTTTATTCCTAATGATATCATTCTTGTTTGGAGCAGGTCAGGATCGTGCATCTAAGTTGGTTACGAACAATCAAATTTGTTTGGAAAAGAAAGAGAGTCGTGTTGAGCATGTAGAAAAGTCAAATGTACCCGCTAATTTTAATGTACCTCAAACATTGCAAAATTCAGTGGAAGTGAACCAACATGTAGTTGAATCCTTGCGAGGAAGCTACAGTGGCTCTACATCAATGCCAGCTTCATTCAGGGAATGGATAATTAGCTTTTGCTCATCACTCAAAGGTCAAAATCATACATCTCTGCTTCTGGTTATCAGCATTGCAGTGATCCTCCTCCTAATGCAGGTAAAGTTGCCTTCCCCCCACCAACACCACCCCAAGAATTATGTAAAATATTTGGCCCCTCAACATGAAGTTTCTAAGCTCCGTCTATGATTTTGAGCTTTGACATAGTGGATAATATGCGAATGTCATTTGATATTCCACCTCTTTTTTGGTCGGGAGTGGGTGGATTGTGTTACTCATTGCAATATCTAATTCCTTTGTAACGCCTCTTGCCTTTTGCAGATTAGTATACTTATATTATTAAGTAGACCACAACAAATTCATCTAATTCCTCAAGCAGACTACATGACATCTCTAAACAGAGGTCCAAGTGAAAGAGGGGTTGAAATTGCTTTAATAGACAAGCAGATTAAAAATATGAAGGACGAAATGCGTTTATTTGAGACTCTGCTTGACAAGATGCGGGAGGAACACACTTTGCTAAAGATAAAATTGCAAGATTTGGAGTTTCTCAGAAAGCAGCATCGATAACGAATGACCGAGTATGTACCTAGCTTATTTAATTGTTGTACTATTTGTGTGATCATTTTTTATGATCTTTCTATTTTGTTCTTTTATTCAATTTGTAAAGCAAGATAATAAGTGAGGATGATGTAGTTGTTAAACCATTTTTAGAGTTCTTGATATGGCCGGAATACGAATAAGATATGCTTATTTTTAAAATTTTTGTTTATAGGGGAGGGGGATACAGGGATCGAACACAAGACCACAGACCAGCGTTATTGGATAGCCATACCACTGGGCTGCCTGATCCCATAGATATGCTTATTTAAATTCTAGAATTTTAAGAAATATACTTTACATGTACTAGTAACATAAGGTTAAAGCTGTGTAAAGTGCTACCTCCATTTCCTAATATAAGTCGTTTAAGACATGTAGCGAAAATTAAAGTATTTTGTTAGTCAAATTATTAATATTATTTGCTTAAATAAGACTTGTATACTACTAATTCCATTTAAGAGAGTAATATTGATATTTTTAATTAAAAAAATATCGTGTGTTTTGCTTAATTTTTGCCACATGTCATAAAAGTGGAGAAAAGTGGAGAGAGTAGACGTTGGCTCTAGTGCGAAACGAGGGTGTAATTCCGTACGTGCGGAACTTTTCTCGTCTGTTGGATTAAAATTTTGACGGTTAAGATTGATTTAAAACGAACGCCTGTTCTATTTTCACCGTGCGAAACACCTGTTATGAGCTTCTGGACAACTGTTTTGAGTCTCAGAACACCTGTCCTAAACCTTAGCGTTCCGTATGTAATGAAAAAGCTGTTCCGCATAAGATGTGGACTGGGAGAGAGTAGTAAGCACCGACAGTTGAGTACAGTGGCGACTGCAGACTTGGTTGCTCCAACTTTTGGTGTTAAATGCACTTTTGATAGTGCAGAATTTTTCTTGGGGAAAATGGTAGGACTGGTAGGCACTTACTAGAATGATGATAAGCTCAACTATTTTGAGTTCTCAATTATTATTTCACCATCCTGAACAGTTATGGTTGTGCTAAGCCTCATTAAGCTTGTATGTCTTGAGTGGGGGAATAATTTGTTCTTGAAATTTTGCAACAGAGAATTATTATGGGATTAGTCACAAGAATGTTCTTATGTTGTTTTATTATTTCTCTCCATTTCACTGTTCCCATATTCACACTACCAAGTAGCTGCTGAGTTTTAAGAAAGAATAAGGAGAAAAGGTAGATTACCAAGTGAGAAAGTAGGAACGAAATCCGCAAGGGTAGCCCAATTGGTTCGAGAGTGACAGACTGTGTAGGAGGGCGCAGGTTCGAATCTTGGCAGCCGCAGTGTGAAAGTTTTAACCCTCCAATGTGGGGTGACTTCTTGCGGTGGGCTAAGACAAGACCTCCCACCAATTGGGCCGCTGAGTCACCTTGATTTACATTCTCCACAATTCCTGTCGGATCGGGAGGTGGGGCCCTGTGGACGTAGATATCGCCTTTTTGTGTAGGAGAAAGTAGGAACAAATAGAAGCTTTTTGAATGAAAATGAGACGAAGAATGAAATAGAAGGTGAAATGGATCACGGTAAATCATTTTGGCCAAAATTTTATATTATACATGTTCGTAGGAATAGTTGCCACACAAATATACTTTTATGTTCTTTCTACCCTCTCTTCTATGTGTCACATATAGAACTATACGGAAGGAAAAACAGGAGGTAGAATCGATCTATTGAGATTGATTTTATATCTTACACAAATATATATTTCATACCTTGTATCCAAGGTTTTTTAGCCTAGTGGGGTAAGGGCCTGCCCACAATCTGAGGTTGTGGGTTCGATACTCCCCTCACACAAGGGAAATGAATGAATTAACATTTTCTTTGGGTTCCCTTGTGTGGATCTTATACTCCCCTTCATGGGGCACCCGCTAGTCGGGCTTCTACTCTTCCGCTCAACGGGCTTCTACTACTCCCCTACGGGGCACCCGTTCAGCTGGGCTTCTATCCGCCCTACATGAACTC
>JAOWBF010000039.1:2867875-2878211 GCA_028566175.1 Vinca major
CTCATGAATTTATCTACAAGATTCATACATGTATTTGGATTATACAATGTATTGTATTTTTCCATTCACTCTCATCCTACATCAAGTACACCATTCTGCTTGATCCCATGAGAAAACATTGCTTTATTCCTACTGATCCAAAGCTAAAAATGGTGCCCCAATTGAGATTGCAAAATGGTGACATTGCAGATGATTTGCACCTTTCTTGGAGCCAATTATCAAAGCCAAGACCCTGCAAATTCTTTAAATGATGGTGCAACTTCAGAGCTTCTTTGCAATTCCAAAGAATATGCTCTATGGTTTCAGACTCTATTCCGCAAAAAGAGACAATTAGGGGAGCCAACAATATTTTGCTACGCAAGATGTTCATTTGTAGGAAGTCGATCATGTAAACAAGTCCAAATGAAAAGTTTCACTCTTTGATTACATTTGGTGGACCAAATCCACATCCAACTTTTGTCCTCAATTTTCTCATATTTGATGGAACTGTGGATAATATCATGAGTAACCTTAGAGTTGAACTCCCCATTATTAGACGCCTTTTCTCTCCTAGGAATAGCTAATACAATCAATAACATGCAAAGGCAAACAGAAAGAAACATTCTCCAAGCTCCACCCCCATTATGAGTAGAGAAGTTACACAGCTTTAATCTATCTTCATTTATCATAAGAGGACCTGAGATCACATTTCTTAAATAACCGAGACCCGTTCAATCGTCAGATCAAAATCTAATGATATTCCCCGAGCCCGGAAGCCAAACCGAAGATTCATGAAAAAGATCAAGTCCCTGCTTAATGTCTTTAAGATTAATGGAGCCATTCTTTTTTCTTTTTTTTTTTAAAGCTCATGTCCAACCTCATTCTTAAAATATCTATTGCGAACACCCGCCGCCCATTTGGACCCTCTATCTCTATTCAGACGCCACACAAGTTTTGCAAGCCCAACTCGATTGATATTAAAAGTTTTTTTAATCCCCAAACCACCTTTATGCTTAGGTCTCGGTACTCTATCCCACTTAACAAGGTGAAGTTTAGTTTTGTTCCCGAGTTTCCCCAAAGAAAATTCTTTTGCTCTTTATTAATATTATCAAAAATAGAGATAGGCAAGGGTAAACACTGAGAGTAATATGATAGAATTTGAAACGATGAGTTTTGGATAATCTTATGACGACCTGCTAACGAGATAAAACTTTCTTTCCACCCCGCTAATTTCTGTCTGACCTTATCGAGGATGAAATGAAAATTCGAGCATTTTGGCCTAGTCTGAAAAATAGGGAATCCCATATATTTACCAAGATTCTCAGTAAATTGGATTTGCAAAAGGTACTCAATTTCATTAATTCTATCCTTGGAAAGATTATTTGAAGCCAAAAACTTGGATTTTGATAAATTGATCATTTGACCCGATCTGCTGCTAAAGTCATCCAAGACCTTTTTCATCTCCGAAATGGAAGTATCATCAGACAAACTAAATAGAATAATATCATCCGCAAATAGAGAATGGGAAATCAAAGGTCCTTGTTTGCCCATTATGATCGTTTTACACCTTTTGTGTCTGACATAATTTTGTATACTAATGGAGAGGTATTCCATGCAAATAACGAATAGATAAGGCGAAAGCGGACCCCCTGTATGATCCCCCCGAATGAGTGAACCATTCAGTAGACTCTCCCATTAAACAGAATAACCATCTTAGTAGAGCAAACACAATTCATAATAAGACGAACCAGATTATTAGGAAATTGGAAGAATAATAAGGGATCTTTGATAAAGTCCCATTCGAGTATGTCATGTGTTTTTTTCAAGATCAATCTTGACCGCAATTGCACCAAGGTTACCTGTTTTCCTTCTAATAGAATAAATCGCTTCTTGAACAAGGACAACATTATTGACACACCTTCTACGTGAAATGAAGCTACATTGATGAGGGGATGTGAATGAAGACATAATCAGTCTAATCATATTTACCAAAATCTTAGAAATGAGTTTGTAAATAGTATTACACAAACTGATGGGTCTAAGCTGGCCCACTGATTCCGGATTAAGAACCTTAGGAATGAGACAAAGAAAAGTGGCATTAGTATCTTATGGTATAGGTTTCAAATCAAAAGTCCTTTTCACGAATGCTTCTACAGAGAGTTGAACAACATTCCAAAACTTTTGGAGAAAAATCGAGTGAAGCCCGTCAAGGCCCGGTGATTTTATTTGGTTTGAAGTCCCACATAGCTGATTTGATTTCCGAAGAAAAAGGTTGATTAGCAAGATTCCCTAAATCCAAACCTTCTGTTGTGGCCAAAGAGAAATGGAATGACAAAGGATAGGCTCTAGAAGATGAATTACCAGTGGAATAAAGGCTGATAAAATGATAAGTCACAATAAGTCCAACTCTATTAAGTTCAAATTTCCATTCACCACTAGCATGCTTGAGGGATAAAATTCTATTACACTCCCTGTTATGAATAGAAATTGCTTTCAATAAGTTAACATTTAAATCATCCCACATAAGCTAATCAAGTCGCGACTTAATCGTCCAAATATGTTTCTCCTCTTTGTCAATGATGTCAAGTTTAACCAACAATTCACGCTCAAGATTGATAAGAAGCCACGGTAAATCATGTCTCGCAGATAACATTCTAATATGATAAAAAAAAAAGTCATAATACCCTCATTGAGACTAGCATATATATCGCTGAATAAGAAAATTTTCTGAGAGTTTATTACCTTCACCACAACATGTTAGAGCTTGTGTATTCTTTGAGACAATGTTGACATCCACCTCAACCGCATTCCACAAAAGCCACACTCTTCCTGAATTGGAATAAATTGTTGACAACTAATAAAAGAGTCTCAACAAATAATTAATTTGGATATCTATAGATCTCATAACCGACAATTAAATGGGAATTGAGGGAGCATTAAAAGTTCTATAATTTGCTTTATTTTTTATTTTTAATGTTGTCGGGATTAATCCTTAGTCTCCTATAAATTAGACATTTATATTTTGTGTTAATTCGTATTCTTAAAAAACAACTATGAATCTTTTAGAATCATGTTTATTTTTTCCACCAAGCAATATTTTCTTATATTCTTTTAATTCCAAGTGCACTTTTTCTCTTATACCATTTCTTGATTACAACATAAATAGTCAATTCCATTCAAATATAATCATTAGTAAAGTGATAATTTTAAAAGTGGATCTAACTAATTTCAATATAACAAAAATATCAAGAGAGGCCAACATTGGCTTGACTATAGTGCTAAATACAAAAATTTAATATATACATAACATTTTGTATTATTGAATAAAAAAATTTAACGATTCAAACTTTTTAAAGAAAATAAGTCTTGTGATTTTGTAAAATCACCAATTGTATAAAACATATGTTAATATTATAAGACCAATTTTAATAAAAAAAATTACATATATTATCAAATGTAACATTTATTTAAAATATATATTATACCTATTAAATATATACTTAAATATTATTGTTCTGCACTATATTCGCTTCCAAACCCACAAGTACAATAAATTGGAGATTTTATAGATTAGACTCATTTTACCTCTCCCACGTTCTCTCTCCATACCCTTTTGCATTGCGGCTAGGGTTTCACCAAAGCTCCATTTCTATCATTTTCCCTCGAACTAGGGTTTTTTCATCTTCATCATCTGTACTGAGATCCTTTGAATCTGTTCTTAAAAACAATGTATATAACTTTAAATTGATCTTTCATTACAACTCTCGAAGAAGAAATAAAAGCCTGGGGGAGGTGTTTGTTTTATTGACACTTGAAAATGGCGACTGTGAACCCATTTGATTTGTTGGATGATGATGCTGAGGATCCATCTCAGTTAATCGCTGCTCAACTACAAAAGGTTCCGGCAGTTCCAGTTAAGAAAGCTCCGGCGTCGGCTACCAAGCCGGCAGCTAAGCTTCCGAGCAAGCCTTTACCTCCTGCTCAAGCTGGTATAGTCTTCACTTTGGTTTTATACTCCTTAATATTCACTGTTTATAAGGCTAGGATATGATTTTAATGCGATTAACATAAAAAAGATGGGTTTTTAAAATTTAATTGATGTTTAGATGGTAATGATGCTGTAATGACAAATATGTATTAGACTTTACTCCCTCCAGTCCCAAATTATTTGTCCACATGTTTTTTACACGAGAATTTAAGTTTCATCGAATTATGTGGTAGAATATGATAAAATGTCAGACTCGATCCTATTTAATTTTACTCTTAATTTAATTCTACCTTCTTTTTTCTTTCTATTCTTTTCTCTCCAATGGTCAATTAATTTAAGGGGTAGGATTGGAAACAAACCATAATTAATGAGCCTTTTATTTAGGAAGTATGAAGTGGACAGTTGATTTGGGACAAATTAAAAATGATTTGTAGACAGATGTGATGTATTTGTTAACTCTTTCTGTTTTCGGAGTTTATGCTGACTCGAAATGGTAACTGGTTTGTCATTTCCGTTTCTCAAATTTTTTTAGTTGGATAGTTGGGTGCAAAAGGGAAACTCTTTTGTTAGATCATTTAAGATTTCTTGATACCTTTCCTAACTGGTGCCTGAAGTTCCAGCAATTGTACCCTGAAAATACTTGTTCAAGTTGGAACATTATCTTTCATGTTTTGACAATGAAGTGCAGCTCAAGCCGGTAATATACTTCTTCTCCCACTGATAATAATCCTCCAACTAGAAGCCCTTATGCTTTTCTCTTATGAAGTGTCAATTCTTTTTCACTTTCACATTGGCTCTTTGGTGGTGTAAATTTGTATGCTGGGATCTTTTTGTTTACTCATCAATTTTTCTTCTAGAAAAACTTGGCCAATAAAATAATATGCTTATGTATCTTTCACAAGCTTATGGACAAGAATAAAGATATATTTTTTGGAAAATTGACGTGCCCATTTAGAGAGCAATTGGATAGAGATAATGTGGATTGAGAGTTAGATCTCTGACATATATGTCAGTGTTGATGCTTGTTTAGTAATCCATTAAGTTATACATTTTATTTGGTGAAATCATTATTTTCTTTGAATTGGTTTGATGCACATATTCTTGATGTTCATCATTGTTTAAATCCTTCTCTGCTCAATTCCGTGTTTCATGTTCCATATTCATCTTATGCCCGTGGATATTCTTTTCTTCAATGTATACCTATTTATCTGTTTTTTTGGCTTCTGCAATAGTGAGAGAGGCAAAAACTGAAGGTGGCCGTGGAGGCCGTGGTTATGGGCGCGGTCGTGGAGTCGGTGGATTCAACAGAGAAGCGGCTCCTTTCGAGACTGTGCCTGCTAACAGAGAATTCTCCGGGGGTCGAGCTCCAGGAGAAGAAGCAGATGCCGCAAAATATAATGAAAGGCGGGGCGGTTATGATGAACCCCGCGGTCCATTCCGCGGTCCATTCCGGGGTGGTTTTACCAATGGGGACCTGGGTGATAGGGAACAGCCTCGCAGGCCTTTTGAACGCCGCAGTGGCACAGGACGCGGGTAATTTTGATGATTTAAATTTCCAAAATGGCACTATTTTCTTTCTGGTGAAATTGTCATTCCTTTTTTACAATGTGGGCTGTGTTTCATCTGCAGAAATGAGTTCAAACGTGAAGGAGCTGGCCGAGGGAACTGGGGAACTCAAACTGATGAATTTGCTCAGTGAGTATTTCATTGTTACCTTCTCCATTTTTACTATTAAGAGATTCTTAGTGTCATGTCTGCTTTACTCTGTTTTACTTTCACAAGTCTGGTAATGATATTTTGACATCCTCTCTTATTTATCCAGGGTGACCGAGGAATTTGTGAATGAAGGTGAGAAAAATCCAACTGCTGAGAAATTACCCTCAGGAGAGGAAGAAACATCAGATGGAAACAAAGAAACACCTGCAAATGAAACTGAAGAAAAGGAGCCGGAGAATAAGGTGAGCATCTTCAGTATCACCAAGCGTCCATCTATTGGCTGTTCCTGTGCTGATGCTTTCTTGTTTGGAAAGAGTCCTTATGTGGTTGTTAAACCTGATCATGTGCCAATGCTCTTCCAAATACCCCTGCACCCCTTACTTCCCCAATCTCCCCCCCACCCCCCGGTGCGCCAACCAACAAAAAAAGAGAGAAGGCAGAAGAAGAAACCTTTCCTCAACTGAAGGTAGGGGATGGACTAAAGCTCAAAAAACGTGAAAATGGCGAAAAGCTAGAATAGCACAAAAAGTTCATCCAGTCTAAAACATGACTTAGAGGATCCTCATCTCTTGTTACTTACCCCCACCTTCATCCATTCAGATTCTGTTCCACAAATTGTATTATCATATTTGAATCAGGTCAATAAGTGTCGTGCTTCTCTGCTTATCTATTACCTTTTGGCTTTTGTACATGCTCTACATCCTACTATTATTGGTAGATACTCCTGGAATTGCAGTTTTCTCCCCTCTGAAATTGGTGTAGATATATTCTGCAAAATGTGGATTGCATCTTTAGACAAACCCTTTAGTGACGTTTGCCTTGAAAATGTAGGAGATACATTTTGGCTTTTTGTGATCAACCAAAAACATTGACTTTGTAGTGTTTTTTATCTTTATATTGGTTTTGGTTACATTTGCCTTAAAAATGTAGGAGATGACTCTTGAAGAGTATGAGAAAGTGTTGGAAGAAAAGAGAAAGGCTCTGCAGACTCTTAAAACCGAAGAGAGGAAAGTTGACACTAAAGATTTTGCATCCATGCAAAAGCTTTCAAACAAGAAAAGCAATGATGACATCTTCGTCAAATTGGTAACCAAATTACATAATTAAATATGCTTCTTTAAAGATCTGTTAGTTTTTAATTGAAGATAGGCAACCGAGATATCTGTTTCCTTTGGCCTAGGGTTCTGACAAGAACAAGAAGAAAGAAGCTGCTGAGAAGGAAGAGAGAGCTAAAAAGGTGAGCTTCTACTTATAGCCGTCCTTGCATCTACAAAACATTTGGCTCTTGGAAAATATTTGAAGATGTGCAAGTTTTGGTACCCGGGATGCACAAGTCTTAATTTTTTGTGTTCAGTGATTTCAACCTTTTTGTTATAGCTCCATCTACTGTCATTACTTGCTGTCTTCTGAATATCCTGTATCGATTGCCCAGTGCATCTGTCTCTCTATGCCGCTTCTTTCGTGTAGCTCTGTTTGATGGTCCCATCGCCAAAGAAAAAAGAAAAGAATGATAAACCGTACTATTTTGTTTCTTGTTGGTTGGTGGTTTATAGGCTGTCAGTATCAATGAATTCTTGAAACCCGCTGAAGGTGAGAGGCACTACTCCGGTGGGCGTGGCCGTGGTCGTGGTGGCAGAGGAGGCTACGGCGGCTACCCAATGAGCAGTGTAGAAACCCCTTCAATTGAAGATCCTGGGCAGTTTCCAACCCTGAGTGCCAAGTGAGGTGCTACGCACTCCTGCCATCAGTTTCTGGGACCTCCTCGGTGAAACTCTTTCATTATCTAAGATGACTAGAATAATTGAGTTTCCTGTGTACCAAAAAGTTTGTTTTGAATGTAAATTTTCCTTTTTTTTTGTCCCTTTCCTTGTTAAAATTTGATTTTCATGTTATCCCCGTGTACTCCTCTTTCCCCTTTGTTTGCACTGTTGAGTTTTGGGGCATATGAAACTATTAATTATGTCTCGAGTTACTTTTTGCTCAGTTTTTTGGATCTGGAAAAACTTAATCTAATGCACCATGTACTGGAAAATTTTGGTTCTGTGCTGTATCTTTTAGGAACACCGGGATATTCCTGTTTGTTTATGGGTGTGATTAGATAGAGATTGGATTTGAAGCTTTTGTCGTTGATTTTGTAAAAATAATTATTCGTTGTCAGAGGGAGGGATGTGGGGTTCGACATTCTGTATTTGAGATTTAAAAACTCTATTCAAATGTAGATTGTATTCCCTTTCAGAACCCCCCCCACCCCCGAAAAAAAAATGAATATTATTGGTACGGATTCGATCCAAGGACTCAGTCTGGGATCAGTCGCGTATAGAGAAAAACATACCTCAACAATTTAATTTGTACTTATACGTGCTCTATGAACAAATGTACTGAAAATGGAAAATGCAAAGGTTGAGCAACAGACGACCTGCAAGTAATTCATTAATTTAAGCAATGACCAGTATGGTGCAAATAATTTGACACATTCATTAATTCAAGGGCTTGTATCTATACGAGAATGTCAAGTTGAAACATGTGTGCTAACAGAACTATAATCATAATTTGTACATCCGATACCAGAAAGATGTGTTGAATTGAAATTTCCAGTCCGAAAGATTAGACACCAAGTATATCTTAATATAGTAGGTTTGTCACTTCCACATGCTAGGGACATGCCAACACATTAACTTTATCCATAAGTGGCTAACAGTTTCTCCTTTTATTCATGAGGAGCAGCAGCCACCACTCTGAGCAACTGGCTGACCACGAATATTTACTGTTGGAGGCTTGGAGTTGTTCATTGCTGGTTGACTTGCCATCCTGCATTAATAATTTTAAAAAATAAAATAAAAATCAGCAGTAACATGTATTACAATAGTCAAATAAGACCAAAAGTGAACGTCGGGTGGTTAGGCAGTTTCGGTTTTTTCAGAAGTCTCATAATCTCTACAATCATAGAAACTACTCATGTGATGTGACAATAAGGAGCAGTGAGATACAAGGTTCTCTTTTTAGCAATTGAAAGATTTCCAGCTTCCCAGATCGACAGTACATTAAATTTTAATCTTGGGAAGCATTACAAGAAAGCATATCAGATCACTAAACATATGACAAGCCACAAACAAGTCTAAGTACATACCTATTCTTGATTTCCCCGGCCATGGCCATGAAAGCTTGCTCAACATTAGTGGCATCTTTTGCACTGGTCTCCATGAATGGGATACCGATCTCATCAGCAAATGCCTATCGAGTGGAAACATAAAGAAGGGATGAGTTCCAATTAACAAACTTCCACATAACAATTTAGATAACTAACAACAAATTTTATATGGGAATCTACTTCACCTTCGCTGTCTCGTATGAAACAACTTTCTTTGCAGTAAGATCATTCTTATTTCCAACCAAAATTTTGTTAACATTTTCACTTGCGTAACGATCAATTTCATTCAGCCACTGTTTGACATTATTGAAGCTCTCCTCGTCAGTCACATCATAAACCACCTACATAGAGATCATGCCGAGAAAATAAAGAAAAGATATTAGAAAGAGGCAATTTTTCATGGCACCAGAACAAGGCACACGTAATAGAATGAAAGAAGTGTGCATCACTCACTATGATACCATGTGCTCCTCGATAGTAGCTGCTAGTGATTGTTCGAAAACGTTCTTGCCCAGCAGTATCCCACTTAATAGAGTTAATATAAATTAGTATTACTTAGATAGAGATATATCAGGCCAAGCCCAAAGAAAAATCAATTATGAAAATTGTCACCACAGGGTAAAAACCACGCTTCAGAAGGGATGACAACCAATTAAAGAGGTTTTTATTATTTCTATGGACAAAAAATACAAGTATCTGAAAAAGTGAATCTCATGATGTGGGAAACATCATCAGAAATCCTCTTTTCCCTTTTGGTTGTATGAAGCAAAAAACTTCAGAGGAACATCCTGACCACTCCAAGAAAAAGAAGCAGCAGCATATGTAAAGTAGTTAAAACATATTAAATAAAACACCGGAGAATCAAAAGATCTTACAATTTGAAGTTTGATGGTCTTCCCGTCTTGCTCGACTGTACGAATTTTCTACAGAAAGAGAGAGAGAGAGAGAGAAAAGAACATAAAATATTTGTTTTTTATCGTCAAAATCATGGATAATATCCAGCTGCTTAATAATTCACTTACAAAATCAACTCCAATAGTGCTTATATAACTCTCCGAGTAAGAATCATCCTGCGGTGCAAAATAAGTAAAATTTACAAGTCCCATCATGACAATGCAAAACCACTATAACATATAAAAAGGTTTCCAACAATGAGGCTATCCATCACTACAACCATAAAGCAGAGGCAACTCGAAATATTGGTAATCCAGTAATCATACTTTTAATGTCCGACACTCTCCACATAAAAATGAAATTTACAAATGTATAGCCTTTGGTAAAAGGTGAAAAGCTCCTTTCCTTGAGAGAGGAAAGGAACCTGAGAAATTTATATTTAATGTCATACTTAGAAACAAATGAAACAAATAAGCCCAATAAATAAGCAGTTAACATCCAAAGTTTCACTTGGAAGTTGTAAGAAATGAGGCAGTACTTGTGATGGTTCCCAAGGATCCAATATGACCACTTAGGTCTACGTTGCCACGATATTGTTCTATGAAAGCGGG
>JAOWBF010000039.1:2941439-2951777 GCA_028566175.1 Vinca major
TGCGTATTTGTTCGAGTGAGCGGCTTCTCGAACTCCTCCAGCATCACCCTGTTCGACTCCTCCTGCGACATAATATTGAAATTAGTAAAATCAGATAATAATTAATAACAAACTCATGAACACACGAATAAAACTTACCAAAATGTCTTCCGTTGTGGCGGTCGGTTGAATTCCCATCGCGAGGGGCCTTTGGTCCCGGTTTTGGGGGTTCGTAAAGCGGTGAACCGTAATGCCATTGTACCGATCCATGTACTCACGGCTTGGTGCAATAACAATACCAACCTCGGCTTGTTGAAGACGGAAGTCCCACTTCCGTCCTCGGAACTTTTCAGAATTTTTGGTCTCTACCTCGGTGGATTGAGGACGGAAGTCCCACTTCCATCTTGGCCTGAGGACAGAAGCCATAAATGTTGCTCAACTTTTTATGGGTGCCATGTTTTGTGCTTTATTAAAAAATAGTGCCATACTAATCCTTGTCCCTGATGGTAGAGCACAAAATAAAGGGATAAATGTACGTTCAATGCATGTTAGGATTGCAAGAAAATGTTTGATAGGTTGCTGTAAAGTAAGTGATCACATCCTCTATTTTAATTTATTCTCTCAATTGTCCTTTTTGCCCTTGATGAACTTTGTTGAATTTGCCAGCCATATTAGTTTATATTCATCTTCCAACCCCTTTAGCCAGTAATAATTGTTCAAGGTTGAGTTGGCCTTCTTTTCTACAACTTTGAAAGTTAGATGTGGAAACCAAATCTAATGTATTAAATACTACTTCCATGGAGTTTGATTAGATTCTCTATTGATCCAACATGTGAATAAATAAAAGTAATTTTTACTGGTCGATAGATATCGAGTTTAATTTATTTCCTCTTTATCTGATTAAAAATCGTGTGAGTATATTCAAATCCGAGAATTTGTAAACCTGGAATTGGGCTATTAAAGAACATAAGCACTAACTAGTGTGTGAATATAGGACTACATAATGTTGTTTTGTTACCTAAGTTAATGATTTTACTCCCTTGGATCAAGTAGTAAAAGTTAAACAAATGATGATCCAACAAGGATCAAGTGAATAATATAATAAGGCTAATTGGTGAATTTTGTCCCTAAAGTGGAGTACTTTCGCGACGACGGTCTCCAAAGTTTATTTCTTTGTATTAAGGTCCCCAAACAATTTGCGTTTGGTGACTATGGTCCAACTCTATTACGAAAAATTTTAATTTTGATTTATTTTTTAAATCATTTAGGTTTTACCAAGAGTATTTTAGGGAATTCACACCTAAATTAACCCTGCTAATTGGCAAATTTAGTCATTACCCACTTTAGATTTTTAATTCTATTTGTTTATGTCTTCCAATCCCTTGTACATTTGTATACAAAGAATCACATTATGCACCAATGGTAAAAAAAAATGAAAACAACATAAATCCTAATTTATGACCCCACCTAATTTCTTATAGTAGAATCATAACACATGAAAATACACTTTGATGTGACCTATAATTAGGAATATCACCATCTAAACACATGTAATCACATGACTCATTAATATGAAATCAAAATTCAAAAATGCTGGCCTTAATCCAAGAATCGCACTTTATGATCAAAGTATCATTTATTTAAAATCTTTTTTTTTTAAAAAGTTTGAATGGATAAAAATGGGTACTCATTAACCCCAACTCAATGAATATTTCCCTCTTTAACATACTTGAATTTAAATTAAAGAATCAAACATCCCTTGATCCTACTCATTCCATTCAACTCAAAAGTACCAAAAAATCAAGTAATGTTATTTGGGCTTAATGGGGAAGTCATCTGCTCTAAATCATGCGTCTTGTACCAAAAAATCAAATAATGATAAGTTTTAAGATGCATGAAGTGATAATTGATGTCCAATATTTTTTTAAACGTCATATTTTTATAAAAAAAAATTAAATACCCTTTAAAAAAATTCATCTTACCCTCCCTCAATTTTTTTTTGAAACTTACTAATCCCCCCAACACATCACATAAGTTTTGGATACACCCCTGTTGAATACTTGAGGACAACAATTTTTGCACATGTAAAAGAATTCTATCAACTTGACCAAAATTCTTTTTAAATTAGTTAAATCAAATATTTGAACACACGTTCGTATCAGGAGTCGAAAGGCATAATTCAAATTTTAAAGGGTATTTTGGTCATTTAACAATTACCTACCAAAATAACAACAATCTTAGTACTTACAATTTTTTATGGGTTTCCCATCCAATTTCTAAGCCCAACAATCATGATTAATTTGAACCGGGTATTGAAGAGGCTCAAAAAGAGACGACATTCCCAACATCAATAACTTCGTACAAATGTCATAGTCGCAGTTCGAATACTTCCTACAAGTTGTTAGTTACTCACACACAACAATATTTTTTTTTACTTTTGAAAACAAAAAGACCAAAAATCCTTTATATATATAAATTTCATTCCAAGATCAAAAGGGCATTTCCAAGAAACAATGGCAGAGCTAGAGAGTCCAAGTGTGATGTGTAGGCTCATCAATTTCCTCTCTTCTCTGCTTCAAAGAGCGGCTGAATCGAACGATCTCAACCGTAGATTCCAACCCCAGAAAATCTCTGTTTTCAATGGACTCACTAGCCCAACAATTTCAATTCAAAATTATCTTGAAAGAATTCTTAAATATTCCAATTGTAGCCCTTCTTGCTTTATAGTTTCTTACATTTATCTTGATCGGTTTACCCAAAAACAACCATCTTTGCCCATCAATTCTTTCAATGTTCATCGCCTTCTCATCACCAGTGTTATGATTGCTGCAAAATTCATGGATGATATGTAAGTTATTATGATTTTACAAGTATAAATTTTGGGTTTCTTTTTTTTTTATCAATTTTCTACTTTGGGCCACTGAATTTTGATGATATTCAGGCTCTGTTTCACAATTTATGATCTGGGTTTTGCTTAATTTCTTTAATTATGAACCTTTTCTTTAGAATTGTTTTAGAGATTTTTTTTCTTTCTTTATAATTCTAAATTTTGAATAAATGGGAAGACTCTGAATTTTCCACTACATATTTTAGTAAATTATTTAGTATAATAACGAAATTATCATATTTGGAGCAATGTAATTACTTCAGGCCTGTAAGTTCATTTTGGTCCGATGGTATTGCTACTTGTGGAGGAATTTTATTGGTCTAATTCAGAGTGAATTGGAAATCTTTTGATTTAACATTTCTTTTTATTCATATGAAATGGTAAAATCAATGTTTTGCCAGCAGCGAAATTCCAGCTTGATTATTCGTTTCCATTTTTGTATAATTTTGGAGCTTAAGCTCAAAGACAGCTAATCAAAAATTATCGTGGTGGAAGGTATAAAGGGCAGATTCTAATTTTTGTTGGTTGCATGGTCAAGGCTTATAATAACTGAAAGCTATGGTCCAGCTTTACAAATATTGCATTTTTTAAGCAGGTATTATATTTTATATAATATGTATTTTTTTATAAATATTTATTTTAGAATACTTAATACATGTTTTACGCAATATATCTTATAAAATTACAATAGGTGTTTACTCCAAAAATATTCATACTACGTCCGGGGTTCAATACCCAAAAATGATGATTGTCGCATGTAGTAGCAGATTTAGGGTCTTTGAGACTTTAAAATTTTCATATCTTACTCTTAAAAATAAAATTCTAGAAAAAATCTTTAAAACGTGAAGTTTCACCCCTTAAATATTGTTTGAAATGTTATATAGTCTTTTGATATAGGGAAGTATACAAATTTATTTTAATACTAAATTGTTGAATCTGCCCGTATTAATGAGAAACTTTGTTTTGTGGTTTGAAAAAAAAAAATCAGGTATTACAACAATGCATACTATGCTAAAGTAGGAGGAATCAGCACAATAGAAATGAATTTTCTTGAAGTGGACTTCCTTTTTGGATTAGAATTCCATTTGAATGTGACTCCAAATACTTTTCACACCTATTATTCTTACCTCCAAAGAGAAATGTTATTGCAACAACCCACAATTAACATAGAAGAATCAACATTGTACATTGGAAAATCATCAAATCTCCACTTATGTTTCAATGAAGATGAATCATCATCATCCCATCATCAACAACAACAGCAACTTGCTGTTCTTTGATTAAGTTTAAACTAGTTAATTACTCCGGACATGTAACGAAAATTAAGGAAGCAAAACGTAAGATACTTTGTTGGTTAAAATATCAATATTACGATCTTAAATATGACGTGCATAGCACTAATTATATTTAAGATCGTAATATTGATATTTTGAATAACAAACCATCTTGTTTTTTGCTTCTTTAATTTTTTTTAAATGTTCTAAACGATTTATATTATGAAATTCAGTTTAGTATTAATCTTGTGATGTAGTTTAGATTATTGGTAATAGTTTTTCTATTTAGCACTTTAAAAAAATGGCAGTTGGATTCAAACCCATGTGATGTGATCAAACTCACATTGGTTCTTCTTTTTCTGTTTTTCTGTTTTTATTCTTGGTTTTGCCTGTTCTTTGAACTCAATTAATGGGTATGTACAGTTGTGTGCCTAAGTTTTGCAATATGACTTAGCTAATAATATGTTTCTTTAATTTTTATTTTATCTTATTGTGCACAAAAAGGCATTGCCTACGTCTATAGACCCTTACTCTCCAGTCCAATAGCTCAAGGTGACCCAGCAGTCCGATCAGGTGAGAGTATTTGTCTTAATCCACCAATAAGAAGACACCAACACATTGGAGAGTTAAAACTTCTACACTGCGGTTGCTAAGATTAGATTATGCGTCATTGTGCACAATCACACCCAACGGTTCAAGTTGAAAGTATTAATTAACTACACTAGTCTTTAACTTATCTCCCAACATAAAATTCTAATTTCGACCCTGACTTTATTTTTTCAATTTCTCTAAAATAAAACGATGTCCAAATACACACAAATAGTAGCATACAATTTTAATACAGAGAATTTGTCAGGCTATGAAAAGTGATGTTCAGAGCGAATAGTGGAAAGAGATAATAATGGTGGGGAGAGATCATGAAAATTGTGTTGGCTTGGCTTGGGATAGCAAAAATTGGAATGGGGGAAGTGGAAGGTGAGACCAAAAGGGTTTTGTTGTGGTCATATTTGTAAGTGAAAACAAGGCAAATATTTTTGGATTTTTCTTGAAATGTAACAAATTATATGGTTTATATATGTACCCACATCAATAAAAAAAAACTCTCTCCGATTTGGATAAATTTAGACAATATTATTAATATCAGAATTAACTTGGCAGCTTGTTAAGTATTTTTCTGAAGAGATAGGGAACATGTAACATGTGCAATCCATCAATTGGTTCTTTTGCATGTGCCCACTTTGATTCACCAAAACGAGTCCGGCTCTTATGCGGAACAGGATTTTTTTCAGTATATACGGGACAGTTTTTTACCTTCAAAACATGTATTTTTTGCTTAAAAACATGTGTTTGGCGAACATGTGTTTTTTTAAAAATCAATCTCAACTGTTAAAATTTTAATCCAACAGATGAGAATCTATTCCGCACATACGGAACATTTGTCATTCCACACTGGAGCCGCGGTGCACCAAAACATGTACAACTATAGAAGAGAGAGACATTTGCATTGTCTATGAGTTCCTTTTTGGGGTTTCTCCATCTGTGTTTGTTATTAATTCTTTATATTAGGAGAATAGAAGAGCTCTTTCTTTGCTTAATTTCCAGCACATATGTGATGTGAGGATATTCTTGCTAGCTATGGTATCCTTAAGTAGTACTAAGGGACGAGAACGTGCTGACAAATATGCCCATTCGTTAGCGGTTCGGTTCTTGTCGATTTGATCAAATTATTGAACATTCGAGATCAAATTATTAAACAGTCGAGATCTGTCAGTATGAGGCTGACAAAACGGTAAGCACCGGAAGTGTGGAACTAAAACATTCCATCGGTGTAAAGATGCTCCTACTGAAGATATACAAAGGCAAATGTGTACTAGAAGATCCAGAAGAAAAAAAAGAAAAACAAACAAACTTAACAAGTCCAATTTGGTTCTAGTGCTAACCGTACTTTTTGCCATCACGTATTAACAGATATGGGCTGTCGGATCAGAAGGCCGGGATTTATTGTTCGGAATGAGTGATGAAGGAGAAACTGATTTGATTGACTAGCTTCAGCCGTTCACGACCAGATGACCAAGATCTGTCAATATGATGCAGACAATTAGCACGGTCAGAACATCAACTAATTTAGAAAAAAGTTCGAACCATCCATCTCCAAGCAGCGAACTGGTTCAGAAATCTCGATGCACGTTTGAATAAACATCCATCTCTGTTTGAATTGTTTCTCAATATCCTACTTGCTAAATGTATCCCCAAAGGAAGAGCTAAGGATAAGATCAAGAAGATCTGACCGATATTTTCGCCCGGTGCTATTGCAAGCATACAAACATCATATGTCACACAGAGTGAAACCAGGGAAACTTGTAACTCAAATTGTAATGGAAATCCAAGAGTCAGAAAAGTTATCATATGAATAGACGTGAAGAATCCGATCGAGTTGAAGATCAGAAACAAACCATAAGAATTTGGATTATGGGATCCCATTATAGATTGTCCAGCCTTGTGTGGCAGTGTGGCATTGCCGGTGTTATTGAAAGGCGAATCATCCTGCCAAACTCCACCCGGTGGACTGAGGACGGCTTGATATGTTGCTGTCGCGATTAATACAGATAGAACAAGCAGTGTATCTCTAACTTTTCCAGGAGGGTCTTTGAGCTTGTCATATTTGAAGTAGTTCTGCAGCTGTTTTGAGCGAGAGATACGATTTTCTCTCGTGTTTTGATACTGATTTTGTGTTATAATAGCCACATTATGAGACATTGCTGGCTGCTGCTGCAAGGCGTGCAAGTCCTCAGCTCTTACAGCCCCAGCAAACCTCAGCATTTCCTCGATTTCATTGTCACCCCCTTCATGTGATAAAACATCGAACGGAGTAAATCCCCTCTTGTTAAACGAGTTCACCTCCAACGTGCCCTCGCTCAAGTTATTTTTATCAAGCAAGAAATCTACAACCTATTGGCAAAAGTTTTGTTTTTTGATTGATTAAAATTGAAAGAAACTAAGAAAGAAAACGAAGATTCAAGGTAAGAAGTAAGAAGAACTTGCCTCGTATTGTTTTCTTGATACAGCAAAGTGTAGAATGGTATCGCCTTGGTTATCCTTCTTGTTTAAGATGTCCTTATTGTTAGATTGTTTAAGGAACTCCACTAGAAATGTGAAGGCTTCAAGTTGGCTGTTCTTCAATGCCAAATGGAGAGACGTCTCGCCCCTTGCAGTGGTTTCCAAAGCAGAATCTGGAGAATCCGACAAAAGTTCTCGGATGACTTGTATTCTGCCTTTGATGACTGCATAGTGAAGGGGAATCCTTCTTTCACTTCCCTTGATGGTGCATAAATTGCTGTTTACCTTCAAAAGCTCTTTCACAATCTCAATATCCCCGTTAGCTGAAGCAATATGCAAAGGACTAAATCCGTCTTCATTTAATTCTACAGCAAAATCTGGCCTTAACTTTATGATCCCTTTCACAAAATCGACGTGGCCCCCTGTACAAGCTATATAAAGAGGTGTCTCGCGACATACTAAAGCTGAAGACCTCAGCAGAAGAGGATTCTGTCTCATCAAATTCTGCAAATCTTCAACGTTTCCTGTCTGAGCAGCTTCAAGAAGCCTCCTGTCCATGCTTTACAAGTAATTTCTAGAGCTAGGAAATACTTTTCAATTTTGCTGCTGATAACAATGTGGTATATGTTTCAATAATAAAATAAAAAGAAAAGGTATATAATATTTTTAGGAGTTTGACTGGGTTACTTTATATTATCACCTATAATCATAGAGGTCTTAACTGGAGAAAAGTAAAAAAAAAAAAAAAAAAACTGTGTTGAATCTGCTGAACTGATTGCTTTATCAGAACACGAAACGCTTCATGACATCTGCAAGTCCCACCTGGAAAATTTCTTTAGCAAGAAGCTTGGAAAACGGTGCAAAGATAATAGTCGAACACAAAATATGTTTATATAATCTGTCCCAAGTATACACAGAGAAACTGCAGTCATCTAGACGTTTATATGCGAGAGACAATACATAGATTCATTGTCGGGTAGACATGAATAGATTGTTTGGACATTATTCTTGAAGAAACAACTATATAAGATTCTAAAAAAAATCAACATAATTCAAGCACTCCAAGGGCTCACGCGCCTCGGTGTAGATCTTGCTTTCTTGGCGTTATTTCTGATCGCCCTCGTTGCTATAGATATCATGATAGGTAGCAGTATGGATATGATTGTGTAGCTGATGGAGATCCCTCGGACTGGTGTTAGTGCAGTCATACAGGTATCATAGGTTACTGTAAGTGCAAGGAGAGAGACTCGCAACTCAATTTGAAGAGGAAACCCACAAGTGAGGAAATTTATCATGTGGAGCGACATGAAAAATCCAACGGAGTTAAAGATGAGAAATAAACCAAAAGCAATCACATTATTAGTTCCCATTACTGCCTTTCCCGCGATGTGAGGTTTGGAGAACACAGCACCATTACTGGTTCGGTTACTGGGGAAATAATCATCCTGCCAGACCCCACCTGGTGGACTAAGAACAGCTTGATATGTTGCTGTTGCAATTAATACAGCTAACACAAGCAGAGTATTTCTAACTTCACTTGGAGCATCTCTAAGTTTATCGTACTTGAAGTAGTTCTGTAACTGTTTTGAAGGAGATTGAGGTGGTTCTTGCCTTGACTGATTGCTAGTTGGGTTTTCAGTTGTCACAACCACATTGGGAGGTAATGCTGCCTGCTGTAGGGGCTGCAAGTCCTCGGCTTTTACGGCCCCTGCTACCCTGAGCATTTCCTCAATTTCGCTGTCATCCCCTTCCGACAGCAAAACATCCAGAGGTGTTAATCCCTTCTTGTTCTGGAAGTTCACGTCCACTGTTCCCTCGGGAAAATAAGTTTTGTCAAGAACCAATTCCACAATCTGCATGCAATTCATTTCAGTTTCCAAAACTCGAAGCAAAGTAGAAAAAGAGAGCTAAAGAAAGATTATTAGTGAGACTTGCCTCATATTGCTTCCTTGATACTGCCAAGTGCAAAATAGTATCCCCTCGGTTGTCCTTTTTATTTAACAAGTCCTCCTCCTCCTTGTGAAGTTGCTTATGGTACCCTACCAGGAACTTAAAGGCTTCAAATTGGTTATTTTCCAAAGCCAAATGCAGCGCAGTCTCGCCCCGAGCAGTCACGTCCATGATTGAATCTGCGCAGGCAGAAAGAAGTTCTCTGATGGCATGTACTCTGCCCTTGATTGCAGCATAGTGAAGGGGAATTCTTCTCTCTTTGCCCTTGATCCTGCACAGACTGCTGTTTACCTGCAAAAGGGCTCTTAATATTTCAACATCCCCTTTTGCTGCTGCGATGTGCAGCGGGCTTAGACCATCTCGGTTTACTTCTCCAGAAAACTCAGGATTCAAGTTTATGATCTCCTTCACAAAATCAATATGTCCTCTGATGCAAGCAATATGCAAAGGAGTATCAGCATCTACCAGTGCAGCAAACCTGAGCAAAAGGGGATTATCTTTCATCAAAATACGCAAAGCTTGGACATTTCCGCTCTGAGCAGCTTCAACGAGCCTTCTATCCATTGGACTATTCCTGAAAGGTAATTTTACAATAACAAGATCAAAAAACAGCAGCTTTCTGGAAAATTGAATTAGGAAGAGAATTTCAGATGCTGCTGAAGGACTTCCAAATCAAAGTTCAACTCTCTGAGTATGACTATTCCCTTCCTGTAGAGCAAGTCAAACACAAAAATACTTTTGTAATCCCTTTGACATCTCAAGCGTGAAATAGGAGCAATCAAATCAGCAGCATATTCTAAAGAAAGAAACCGTGCTGACAAACATAATTTGACCAAGAATTGAAGAAATTTTTGAATAGCGGAAACACATATATTATATTGGGTGGTGAGTGTCTGGAGTACAAAACACACAGATATCAAATCTCACAAATACTACGGAGAGATACATAGTCACAAGTATCTAATCCACACCCAACACTACAACGCTTTCACATGTGTGCCTTCATCAAAAATTGAATCTAAAATCCGTTAGAACATTACAGGCTTCGACTCTACTAGGCAACCCTAATTCAGAACATCATCTCAACTAATCAAGTGCATTTTTGTCCAAAACCGCTCCTCACAGAAGGAAAAAGTTCGAAATAAATAAATGTTACTCTCGTCATTCTCATTTAATTATCGTTTATAATAT